>CAODLS012717149.1:0-13733 GCA_948243855.1 Flueggea neowawraea
ATATCTCCATCGCATGACTCTGCTAGCTCCTTCACTGATCTCTCCGAATTGTCCGCTTCTCTTCCATTAATGAACAACAACAAAAAATCAATGAACAATAAAAAAAATCTGCACCACCTCACTCTCTCTAGCTAATTAACAGAGGCATTTCATAATTGCAGACTTGATGGCATCAAAACCCTATCACCATCTCCAAAATCATATATGTCATCACCACCACCATCAAAACAGTAAAACCTCCATGACCACCACTACCCCACACCACCGCCACTTTCTCCAACATCATCGTTTGACAGACCTAACCCAACGAATCCCATAAACGATTTTTGTCCCAAGCCTCATCCCAACTCTTTCTTCTCCTTTGTCTGGATCTCTTCGTCAGATTTGAAACAAATGGGTTTTGAAGCAAATGGATTTTTGGAATTGATTGGTTCTCTAAAACACCTCTATCTCTCCCCCCTTTCACAAACACTTTTTCTCTCTCTCTCTCTCTACTACTTTCTCTATGTCCCTCAATAACTACTTGTATAGCTAGAAGGGGGGTTAGTATGGTATTAGAAGTTTTGAATTTTCTTCGAAAATAAGTGCGATAAATGAAAGAACACTAAGAATTTATAGTGATTCGGCCAACTGAATGCCTACATCTACTACCTAAGTATCACCACTTAGGATTTTCACTGTCAATCTTCTCAAAGATTACAACTTCACTTTCTAGCTAAGTGATAACTCTTACAAGGTTATTGATTTTGGTTCAATAACAAAAACCAACCTAAGGATATACCATTGATCCCTGTCACAATCACTCTTTTAAAAGTGTTCCCAAACACTCACCAAAAAATTAAAAGCTAGTGATACAAGCAAATGAAGAATGAAATTGAAGAACAAATACACTTGTATCAATAAATGAGAAATTCAATGTTTTGATGCTTGGTAGTTGTAAGAATTCAATGCCCAGATGTTTTGTTAGTTGTTTCTGGCCTCCCAAGCATGTATTTATACTTCTCTCTTGATTTCAGACCGTTGTGGGGTGAATTGTAGCCGTTGTGCTATTAAATAAGGCACATTTAATGAACTGTCAAAGTCTTCTCACGTACGTGACACAATTCTTACGTACGTTACCTGACTTGATGTTCATCACACGTACGTGATAAGTACATTTAGGTATGTTGATCATGGCGAATCCCCAGTTCACGTATGTGAATAACAACTTACGTACGTGACTTCTATGTCTGAACCATCCAGTAGCTTCTATTTTTAATCCACTTTCTCCTAGTGATTTATTGTCATTACCCCCTAAAGAATTTGACAATGTTGATGCTAATTCTAAGGTAGATTTGGTGAAGAAGTTACATAAGCAGGTTAAGGAGAGAATTGAAATGCAAAATGATAAAGTAGCTTCTCGTGTGAACAAAGGAGTGAAGCCTATGATTTTTCAACCTACAGATTGGGTTTGGGTGCATTTTCGCAAGGAGAGGTTTCCACTTCAAATGAAACCTAAGCTCAACCCGATGGGAGATGGTCCTTTTAAAATCCTTGAAAGGATTAATGATAATGCTTACAAAGTTGACCTTCCAGGTGAGTATAATGTTAGTACTTCATTTAATATTGTTGATTTGAGTCCTTTCGATGTAGGAGATGCTTTAGATTCGAGGACAAATCCTTTTGAGGAGAGGGGGATGTTATGGAGCACCCTGCCATCCAGAGTCCACATGGTCATGTTGAAGAGCTTCTAGACGATTTTTCGCATGGGCATGTCAAAGAGGATTCTCGACCAAAGCTTCAAGACCAGCGTGGTTCTAATTCAGTTAGCATGCCTCCAGGACCCATAACAAGGTCTCGATCAAAAAAGCTTCAACAAGCAATGATCCATCATCTACAAGGTTGGTGAACAAGGCTAATAAAGGATTACAAGGCCACCAAAGTCTTGGAATAATTTCAACTCAATTCCAATACAACTTAATTCAAATCCAAGTCCATAATAGGTTTAATTAGGTGTAATTTAATTGGGCTGGCCGAATTTGTTTTTAAAATTATTGGACTATTTTTTTATGTATTTATTTTATGGCAAGTAGCATATAGTTAGAAGTCATAGTCTATCAAGGACAACTATTATAAGGTTATTTAAACCATTCATAGTTGAAATATTCAAGAGACTTTTTGATGAAATTAAACCCTAAAAGCCGAGATTGCTTTTGTCCTTGTGTTCTTGCGTAGAATACATGTCTTTAAGGAACATTCAATGAGCTTGATCACCTTCTTGTGGAGTGTTTCAAAATTAAAATTTAAAAACTAGTTTTCTTTATTCTAATTCCTTGATCATTCACCTAACTAATCTAATTGCTAACCATCCTTAGGGGTTGAAACCGAATTGTTGTTGGGGGTTTTCACGTTAATGTGTTGGGGTCTAAATACACAAGGGGTTCTTAAGCTTATTCGTGGAGGTTCTCATATCAATAATATTACACGAATATAGTATTTAGCCTTGTCTCTCAATTGGATACACAGTGGACCATTGTCCAATGTATTAGAATAGAATTCATAAGTGGTCACACCAACTTTTCAAGAATTCTATAAATCATATGACCTTAAAGTGCATGTCCCACTTCTCACGATCTCTTTTTGTAATCATAGAGTAATAATGGACATACCAATTTCTTTTGCTCTCTAGAATCTTAAGTATCTTTCTACGACACTTAGGGGATTATGTTTCAATGGAATTATAGAGAGCAAAAGAAATTGGTATGTCCAATATTATTCCAACAATTCAAAGTAAAATGGTGGAACAAATTTCAAGCCACGGACAAAATATATGACCCAGCAGTCCGGACTTGGATCCAAAAACACCTACAGACAATACAAGCAAAACCTGTTGCATCCATCACTGGGCCATCCAATCCTACATTCCTAGCCCAAAAGTCACATGATCAAGCCCTTCTGGCAGCCTCTAAAACTGAAGACGAATATTGGGCCGCCATGGAACAACTCCTACAAACCCGATCCAAGACTACAGAATCTACCTCAAGCTCTTCATCCCCTGCTAACATGGCCGATTTCAATGAATATTTTGGCCATGGTCCATAATAATGTATTATAAAATGTGTACAAACAAACTATGAAAAAATGTACAAATAAATCCCGCTAAGTAGATATTCTAGTTAGGAAAAAATTAGGGAATCAGATTTTCAAACTAACCTTTTCCAAATTGCAAAAAATAAATACAAGGGGCAATCTAAGGCATTAATTTGGACCTACTCCACCTCAAATGGTAGATGGTAAAGAGAAATCAAACCCGTTGATGGCTGATGCTTTGCCAAAAAGTACATAAAAGTTTGGATCTACTCCACCTCAAATAGTAGGTGGTAAAGAGATATCAAACCCGTTGATGGTTGATGCTTTACCAAAAATCATAAGGATATTATTCTCTATTACAAAACAAACCAATCCATTCAAACATTGATGGGAACAAAGACTTCTAACAAAAGATGAGACAAAATCATTACTGCTCAGAAACTGTGCAACACTAAAGCAGAAAGTCAAAAGGTGAGGCAGAACACTGTTTAAAACATTGTGTGGCACTGTAGCAAAAGTCAAAAAGTTATGGTGGAATACTATTCAACACTGTACAACACTGTAGCGGTATTGAGACAATGTTCATCACTGTAGCAGTAACTAGACAACTGTTCATCACTGTTCACAAAAATTGCAAAAATACCATTGCCCTCTTCTGTAAGTAGGGGGCACATCTCATTTATAACCAGGCTTAATTTTTCGGATTTCAAAACTCTTCTGAGATTTATAAGCCAGTTATTAGTACAAGTCCACTCCAAATTTCCGTATTCTAATTCTTGTAAGCTTTCAAAATTATAATACAAATTTCCATTCCATTTCATTTCATATTTCAATTCTATTCATATTTATGGTTGGTCGAGCCACCTGAAATGCCATTACAAATATATGGACAGATTATCGCCTAAACTGCTGCATCATCTTTAATTTTGTTTATCTTCTTTTGCATGCTTTCATTGCTAATTTCGCCCTTTGATCCTAATGATCCCTGGTATCAGAGTAACGTTAAGAGATGATTCAAACCAACTTCTTCCTCAAACAATCTCATTGCTCAAGATATTCCATAATGTTCAAACATCAACATCATATATGATACTCCAAATCATTCAACACCACCAAATGAATCTGATTAAGAAATTGCTAGACTCTGTTCGACACTTCCTCTTCAAAGGCCTTGATCCCTAAAAATAATGATATGGATCTAGGTCATCACAAGCTTATCCAATCTAAATGCAAATCAGAACCTCTTTATGAGTGAAATATTGATGGCATGTCTGAATATCAAATTCTTAACCTTCTTCAACAAATGACCATGGCAGCCACTACTTACAAAACCCAAACAAACACATATGATCATGCTATTGCAGAATTTTTTATTGCTGGATTTTCTGTTCAACTAAAAGGATAGTGGGACTTTCATCTTAGCTCTAACGAACAAACCAACATCCTTTAAGCAATCCAAATAGATGAAGAGGGTATTCCTATCATCGATGAAACAAATACTCCAATCTCAAATGTTGTTTCTACCCTTATACTTATAATATCACCCCATTTTGTTGGCGACCCTTCCCATATCAAAGACAAAAATACTGAACTTCTTTCCAACCTCTATTGTAAAAAGCTTCATCTCCATAGGAGATTATCTCTACATCCCAATTGAATACCCAGGGGACGAAGAATTTTGTACTAAAGGATAATAGTGGTGGTTATAGTTTTTCTCTATTTGAAGGTTGGTAATTCTTTGTGAAGATTTGTAAGGACTTTTTGACTTTTGAAGGGAGGATTTCTTCAATAATACCAAAGTTTTCCCACCAGAGTACGACCCAATGTGGAAGATTTTTTGGATCAAAGTTTTTGAAATATAATTGCCATGAATGGCTATTATTTTGGTTTTCAAGATAAAAGGTATTATACCATGCTTATTGGTAATCCCAGTAATTGAAGGTCAAGCAGTGGGTAACCCTATTTTGAAAAGAAACTGGTAGTTTGTGGGGGTTTTGGAGGTCTTGTCCCCATTCTGAAGTACTCTGAATCTTATGAATCTGAAAAGTGGAATATCCAGGTTCAGTATGTGTTTTATGGAGATAATGGTGTTTGAAGGTAGCAGAGTCAGTAGCCTCAAGGATGGTCATGTAATATAATTGAGCTTTTGTGGCATCCCAAGGTTTGAAGGTCCATCATAAGAACATTTTGCGAAGCGAGATCATTGGGTTTGGATAGAGGAACCCTTCTTCAATGGTTGTAATGACTTAGTAATGGGGTTTTAAGAAGTATTTGGTGTATGTTTTTGGTTGAGAACACACCACTTGGGTATTTGAAACACTTGAAGTGGCTTTTGAATTTTTTTTTTTTTGAGAAAGGATTTTTGCTAGAGATGAAAAACCTTTCTCAGTTTTTGAAATGGTTGTAGAAATATTCTCTGTGGGTTCTGCTGTCAAGTTTTGTAATGCTTGCACCACTTCTGCCTATTAAGCTAAGGTTTGAACCCATTGTTGGAGGTGCTTGGAATCAGGTTTTTGTATTGTCGATTGGGAGGCTTGTTTGGTTTGAGATGGCTGGTTCTTAGAGGATTCTTCCTCAGTAACAATGTCATACCAGGATTTGATTGGTTTTGGAACAACGGCAGATTTGGAAGCGATTTTGGATTCTTTGCTTTGTACCTCCTTATCCTTCTTTTTAGGAGGCATTTCTGCAATTCTTTTCATAGTCTGTATTAAAGAAATTAACAAGTTAAGAAATTTGGAATTGAATTTGAATCTCCTTTGATGTATTATATATCAAAGTCAAAACCTGATAATAAAGCTTGCCATCTGGCAAATGTTTGTTTGGATGCAATGTTTTGGACATCTTTTTGTAGTAATTCTTTGGCAGATTTACAATCAATACGTAATAAAAATTATGTTAAGTAAATCGCTTTGAAATTTTTGTATGCACTTGACAATCGAAAGTATTTCTTTTTTAATGGTAGAATAGTTTTGTTCTGTGGTATTCCAATGTCCAGATGTAAATTGAATTTATGCTCTTTGTTATTGTGTGATTGTTTTAGGATACCACTATATTCGAGTTCTCATGCATCTGTTTCAACAATTTTTGGAAGAAATGGATCAGCTAAATGTAAACATGGTATTTTTGAAATTTTTAATTTAATGAGACGGATAACATTTGTATGTTTTTTCGTCCATGAGACTGGGTTTTTCTTAAGTCTAGCATGTAGGGGTTTTGCCAGTCTATTGATATTAGGACATAAATCTAACACATAATTTAAACTTCCTAAACATCTTTGAAGTTGTATTTTATCTAGAATCCTATCTGGAAATTTTGAAGCAAAGGCTAATGATCTCTCAATAGATGTTATTGTACCTTGGCTTATATAATGACTAAGCCATTTCTTTTTACGACTGAATAGAAAACTCTAAGTCTATTGATGGTAGTGTTACACTTTCCTTTGCCAGACACTCTATCAGTTCAAACATATATGATGATATTTCAACCTCCTCAACCACTGACTTAGGAAGACTTTCACAACTTCCTACTGTCATTAATATCCCTTTTACAAAATCAAGATCTTCAAAGTCAAATATTCCTTCTACACGTTTTCAAACCGCTAATTACACCTCACGAATTCCTCAACCAATTTATACAACCACATGCCAAAACCAAGAACATGTTCAATCCAATTCTCCTCCAACCTCTCCTACTTTCTCGTCAGTAACTGAAAACATTACAAATGAACTAAATGTCCTTGAAAATGAATTTCACATGGACAAGGGATTTTTGAAAAATGATTTTTACGCCAACCAAAATGAACAAAAAAGAATATGGTTTTTGCAAACATTTCCTTAATCATAGATAAAACATACAAAAGGAATTTTATGATTTCATTTATGTGCATAAAATTCAAATCCTCTTTTTTGATTGGTTTGAGCTATTCTATGCAACACAGAATAATATTACTTATCCATTTTCAAACAATATTAATCCTATCACTACAAGGAATAAGCAAAAAATTTGGGATTTAAGTGATGGTAACACCATCCAAGCCGATCATCCCCCTCTTCGAAATATTACAATTCAAATTGGAAATCAATTGTTAGACTTACAACCATACAAAATTCCAAAAGAAAATGATTATGTTATTATCAAAAATATTATTTCTCAAAATAACTTCATAAATTGCCACCTTAATACTATCGGACAACAACTTACTAAAATACAAAAACAAATACAAACCCAGAATACTTGTGTCTCTGATCTAGATCCTACTTTTAAACTTCTTGAAACCAAAAAGCTTCCTATTTTTAAACCATTTCAAATATCCAAAGCAAGCCAAGAAGAACTCTGGGCAGACAAACATAATTTCTAAAGGCTATCCAAGACCAACTCAATTGTATTGACCCTTCTACCTTATACTATCCTTTGGTTGAAGAAACACCTGCACCTTTAAATTAGCATAGGTCTGAAACACCAACTTTTTTCTCAAACAATCCCATTGCTCAAGATACGCCACAACATTCAAACATCAATGTCCTCTCTGATGCTCCAAATCATTCAACATCATCAAATGAATCTGATCAAGAAATTACCAGACTCCATTGGAAACTTCCTCTTCAAAGGCCCTGATCCCTAAAAATAACGATATGGATCTATGTCCTTATAAACTTGTCCAATCTAAATACAAATCAGCAACCTTTTATAAGTGGAATATTGATGGCATGTCTGAATATCAAATTCTCAAACTTCTTCAACAAATGACAGTGGTAGACAATACTTACAAAACCCAAATAGACACATCTGATCGTGCTATTGCAGAATTTCTTATTGCTGGATTTTCTGGTCAACTAAATGGATGGTAGGACTTTCATCTTAGCTCTGACGAACAAGCCAACATCCTTAAAGCAATCCAAATAGATGAAGAGTGATAAACACTTATTTATACATATTTATATGCATCAATTCATATTGCTTTAAATACAAATCGAGCGTTTATCATGAGTTTTGGTACTTCTATACTTTATATTGTGATTTTCAAGTTAATTGAGGAGGTTTTGGTGGAATCAAATGAAAGCAACTCAAAGCGGAGCTTGAATGATGATATTTGAGTCTTTTAGGGTGAGACACGATTATCATTCAATGTCCCACGGCCGTGGCACATCAGTATTAGGCAAATGGAAGCTTGTACGTGCATTGAGGCCATGGATAAGCAAAACACATACATGAAATGTTGTCCACGGTCGTGGACTTGCCCACGAAAATAAGCATGGCCGTGGAAGAGACAGTGTGATAGCCTATAACCTTAATTAATCAAGACATGGGTAGCTTTCTCAACCCATGGACAGAATGGGGTCAGACACAAACAAGATCTCGTGTCCATATTTGATGGCAGCCATGGTTCCAAGTGTTAATTGTAAGACACAGACAAAAATCATTGGACACGGTCGTGGAACCTATCTGTGTCTTCCCAGAAATCACGGATTTCGTGCTATTTATGAGGGGTTTTCGAGAATCAACTGAAGGGAGCCGGTTTGGGATGAAAAACACATTCATTGAAGGTCAGAGGACGTGGGAAACTCGAGGAGAACTCAATTGACGTCGAGAACAAAGGAATCAAGTGAAGGAGTGAAGGATTCATGATGGTTTTTTCTTCTCTCTTTAGATTTCCTTTGTATTTCGTTGTTTATCTCTCCAAAGCTATGAGCTAAATTCTTTGTGCACTTAGATGTGATGACCCTGGATTGATTATGTGATTGTTGGGATTTTGTTATTCATTCAATTGATTTATGGAATTGTGATATAATTATGATTTATATTGCATATTGATGAATTGATTGTTGCTAGCCTTTCGATTCCAATATTGATTCGTACATGTGCAATTCAGAGATTCTATGTATGATAGATAGTTCACAATTGAGAGGAGTTGCATACAAACCTAGAGATAGGTCGACATAAATCCTCCGAATTAGGGTCAACCTAATAGCGAAATTCATAATTCGATAAATCAACGATAGGGTTTTAATTAGGAAGAGATTTCAATTAATCAACCTAGTCGTTAGGCGTTAGCTAACTCGAGAGAAGGGTTCATATATCATTGGAATTTCCACAGTCTAATTTCCTGAATAATTGTTTGAATAGCGAGTCATTGTCACTTGATTCGGTCTAGGGGGATTCAGCGTCTAGGTGTCATTGTCCATCATTTGTTCTATCGTTTAAGTTGAGTTTGCACTTGTTCTTTGGTTTTTATATTTATTCTAAATCAATTAATTTGTCGGCTAGATAATAGAGGGAGAGTGAGTAGCTAATAACCGTAGTCTCTGAGGGATACGACACTCAGTACTCAAGGGTCCACTAGTTATAGACGATAGGTACACTTGCCTTAATCTTTAGGTATAGGCCGATGAGCATACCAAAGAGGGTATTCATATCCTCAATGAAACAAATACTCCAATCTCAGATGTTGTTTCTACCTTTATACTTACAATATCACTCTATTTTGTTGGCGACCCTTCCCATATCAAAGACAAAAATGTTGAACTTCATTCCAACCTCAAATGTAAAAAGCTTAGTGATTTCCAATGGTACAAAAATCAATTTCTCACCAGAGTAATGTTAAGAGATTATTCAAACCAACCCTTTTAGAAAGAAAAATTCATTGCTGGTCTTCCTTTCATAATTAGTGAAAAGGTCAAAACTCGTATTTGAGAGCAATATGGCGATCAAATTCCTTATTCCAATTTTACTTATGGACAGCTCATCAACCTCACTCAGCAGGAAGGATTAAAGGCTTGTCATGATTTAGAATTCCATAGACAACTTCAAAAACAAATGTCCAAAATAGGAACCCAATTAGGAACTTTTTGTAGCATGTTTGACATGTCCAAAGATTGTTGCAAAGACTGTACCAAACCTCCATCAAAGAAAACCAAATTTCAAAAGAAACAATTTACCTCTTATTATAAAAAAAAAAGAAAAATACTACAAAAAACCTAAGCGTCAATCTCTCAGACCTTCAAAGCCAACTCAAAAACCAAGAGCCAGTTCAAAAAAGTCCCTTAAAGATATCGGTTGCTACAAGTGTGGGAAAAAGGGTCATATATACAAATATTGTAGTCTCAATAAACAAATCAAAGAACTCCATTTAGATGATAATATTATCCAAAAACTAGAAGCCCTTCTCATTGATTCCTCTGAGTCAGAACCTTTAATGTCTTTAGATTATGAAGCAGGACTCCAAATTGACGACTTAATTGCCAGTTCCACTTCATCTTCTTCTGATTCTGAGTCTCCATTCAAACAAATCAACGTTCTTTCTAAATATCAAAAGTTTACCTTAGATGTTATCCAATAGATTGAAGATCATGTCATACAAAAAGAATATTTATAAAAATTGTGTCAATCTTTTCAAGAACAATCCTTGTCCCAACATACTTCCTATGTTGTTCCTTCTCCAAAATCTAGTTCTTATAATCTGACAAATATTCTTAAAAAAAAAAAAGTGAAAGAACAAAAACCACAACACCTACTATCCAAGAATTACAAAAAAACTTAAATGAGTTAAAACTGAGCTTAAACAACTCAGAGAAAAACAAAACAAACATAGTGATAGTATCCAACTTCTTCTATCTAAAGCTTTAGAAGTTGAAACAGAAGATTTGTTGATCGAAACCATCAAACTGATTCACAATCTCCACTAGGTCCTGAAGATTTCTTATGTCTTTTAAAAGAAATTACTTCTAGAAAATATGTCGTCAAAATCAAACTTTCATTTTCAACTGATTTCGAAATTGATGCAGTTCAATCTCCAACTCTTAAAAGCCTTTCTATTGCTAATAGTTCAAAACTTCATATCTAAAATAGATGTGATGCTAATATCCTTAATAATGGCTATATGATTAAATCCTCTTATTTGATTACTTCTGAGATAAATCATATGGTTATTTTAGGAACTCCTTTCATAAATCTGATTACTCCTTATCAAGTAGATCATGATGGTATTTTTTTTCAAACACAACAACAAAAAACTTCTTTGCTCTTTTTTGGAAAAACCCAAAAAAAGATATTTAAATATTTTACAAGCAAATTTCATTTACCAAAATGAAATAAATGTTTTAATTAAAGGAAAAAATGATCACCTACATAGCCTTAGACAAGATATCTCTTTCCAAAAAATCTCACAACAACTTCAAACAAAATCTATTCAACAAAAAAATTTTGAATTTCAAAATCAAATAGAAAATGACGTTTGTGATGATCTTCCAAATGCTTTCTAGGTAAGAAATCAACATATAGTAGATCTTCCCTACGAAAATGATTTTGATGAAAGAAATATTCTTACAAAGGCTATACCAATTCAAATGAATGCTGAATTAAAAGAACATTGTAGAAAACAAATAGATGATCTTGAACCAAAAAGACTAATTTCGAAATCAAGGTCACCTTGGTCATGTGCAGCTTTCTATGTCAACAAAAACTCTGAAATAGAATGAGGCACCCCTCGATTAGTCATTAATTACAAACCTTTAAATGATGCTTTTAAATGGATTAGATACTCAATCCCTAATAAAAAGGATTTATTGCAAAAACTCCATTCTGCTTACATTTTTTTCAAAATTCGATATGAAATCTAGATTTTGGCGAATCCAGATATCTCCAAAAGATCTGTAAAAAAACCTCTTTTACTGTCCCTTTTGGACAATATGAATGTAATGCCATGCCATTTGGCTTAAAAAATGCTTCGTCAGAATTTCAAAGAATTATGAATGACATATTCAACCTTATTCTTATTTCTGTATTGTTTATATAGATGATGTGTTAATTTTCTCTCAAACAATTGAACAACATTTCAAACATCTTAGAGTTTTCTATTCAATCGTAAAAAGAAATGGCTTAGTTATTTCAAAACCAAAAATTTCTTTATTCCAAACACGGGTGATTTTTCTCTGTCATTATATAAGTTAAGGTACAATAACACCTTTTGAGAGATCATTAGCCTTTGCTTCAAAATTTCCTAATAGAATTTTAGATAAAACACAACTTCAAAGATTTTTAGGAAATTTAAATTATGTGTTAGATTTATGTCCTAATATCAATAGACTGGCGAAACCCCTACACGCTAGGCTTAAGAAAAACCCAGCCCCATGGACGGAAAAACATACAAATGTTATTTGTCCCATTAAATTAAAAATTTCAGAAATAACATGTTTACATTTAGCTGATCCATTTCTTCCAAAAATTCTTGAAACATATGCATCAAAACTCGGATATGGTGGTATCTTAAAACAATCACACAATAACAAAGATCATATATTTCAATTTATATCTGGACATTGGAATAGCATAGAATAAAACTACTCTACCATTAAAAAAATACTTTCCATTGTCAAGTGCTTACAAAAATTTCAAAGCGATTTACTTAACCAAAATTTTTTATTACGTATTGATTGTGAATCTGTCAAAGAAGTATTACAAAAAGATGTCCAGAACATTGCATCCAAACAAATATTTGCCAGATGGCAAGCTTTATTATCAAATTTTGACTTTGATATAGAATACATCAAAGGAGATTCAAATTCAATTCCAGATTTCTTAACTCGTGAATTTATTTAATGCAGACTGTAAAAAGAATTGCAAAAATGCCTCCGAAAAAGAAGGATAAGGAGGTACAGAGCAAAGAAGCCAAAACCGCTTCCAAATCTACCATTCTTCAAAAACCAATCAAATCCTGGTATGACATTGTTACCAAGGAAGAGTCCTCTAGCGACAAGCCATCTCAAACCAAACAGACCTCCCAACCATTAGTACAAACACCTAATTCCAAACAACTCCAACAATGGGTTTAAACCTTGGCTTTATCGCCAGAAATGGTGCAAGTATTACAAAACTTGACAGCAGAACAAACAGGCAATATTTTTACAACCATTTCCAAAATTTGAAAGGTTCTTCATCTCTAGCAAAAACCCTTTCTCAAAAACAAATTTCAAAAGCCACTTCAAGTCTTTCCACCACCCAAGTGGTGTGTTCTCAACAAAAGGCATACTGTCATGACCCATAGTCGGGCTCGTGACCGGCGTACGAGGCAGACCTTCTGTGGGAGCCCGATCCATCCCGCACAAGCCTCGTGATCAGATATACTATCCCACTTATCCAAATATTTATTTAAAACATTTATAAAAATGTTTATAAAAGAAATAAAATCATATATATATATATAAATACCAATAAATAAATATAGTGAAAATATAAAAACACCAGAGTAGTCAAATGTGGAGCTCTATGACATAGTAAAGTAGAGCCCCGAATGAAGGCACTCACTATAGTGAAGAAGCGCCTCACTAGGTCCTAGGTAAGGATCAAATGTTGAGCGTCCAAAAGATGTCACATGCGAACAAAGGTATAACATGGACTATAGAAGAAAAAAAAGGGGTAAGATTCCCTAGTGAGGAAACTGCACGTCAGACCACCTTGTACGTGACTCACAAAGACTGGTTTGAAATCCTTTTTCAAACTACCGCACACATATATAGATACCATATAGTATACACACTATATACATAATACATTTGCTAAAATCATTTTACCAAAACATTCGCATTCATATCACACAACATGCATTCAGACAATATATAATTATATTTAAGGATTCATAGTACGGGACCAGTATCAATATCTATATA
>CAODLS012717793.1:0-11589 GCA_948243855.1 Flueggea neowawraea
GGATAATATCTATATGTCCAAGGCTGTGACCAAGGAGATTGGTGTCAAGTACCAAAAGTGTGATGGCTTCGTGAAAAGTGTGACACACAAAGCCTTGCCTATTGAAGGCGTAGCTCGCGATGTGGTGGTGCAAATGGGGATATGGTGAGGTAAGCTCGACATAAGCATCGCTCCCCTTGAGGATATGCATCTTTACTTAGGTGTGGAATTTTAGAACAAGAAGAAGGCATTATTGATTCCACACAACAACACGATTTGCATTTGCGATGGACCATATCCTATCCTTGTGCCCGTCAAAAGAGAAACCGATGATGCACATATGATCTTGGCGCTTCGCAAGTTCAAGGATGATTGGGGCACGAACGTTCAAGCCAAACTTGCGAGGAGGACGCGACGGGCGTCGCTTAATTTAGTTGGGGGAGAATGACACGGGCCAAGCTTGAAGTGTCCAAGATCATGGTGAATGGCCTATTTCGTCCCACTCTTTCTCTAGAGTTGAGTAGAATATTCTAGAGAAGTAGAGAAGGGTAGAGACTTATACATACACACAATATGCTAAAGTAGTGTAGAGAATTCTAGACATTCTTTGTAGGAAGTGTATATATACTCATTGTGGGCTTTCATTTGTAATCATCCAAGAGTTTGAGTGAGTATAACATTTCTTACCTAAGAGTTCTCTTGTGTGCTTTGTTTTTCTCTTTTCCCTTTCTTGATTTGTGATCAAGTTTGTTTCGAGTGAGTAAGACTGACTTAGTCGTGAGAGTGCGTGACACTTAGCATGGAAGTACCAAGAGTAATATGAAAAAATAGAACTTCTGATTTTTTAACATTCTAACATTAGATACAATCTCAGTGTTACTAGAATTTGATGACATCTTCATCCCCATCGGTTGTTTGTTGCTTTTTTATTTAAGAGTTGAGAGTATCTCCAGCATCACTAATCATTTTTTTTATAGATAAGTCTTAATTAAGCTTATATATCTAATCAAAGATTCAGATTAGGTTCGCAATTTTAGCTACATCACTTGCTTGAACAAACAAGCTAAAATGGTTAATAAATTGAGGAAATCTTGTCTCAATATATATGCTGAAAATTAGTTACCTACCAAAATCATCACCCGAAGCAGCTAGTGTGCTTGTCGAACCTTCATCGTTAATTTTATCGTTTGAATCTTCTTGTAGTGTTGACTTGTTTGGATCTGAAAGTTTGGAAAAAGATTAAAACGCCATACAAAAAACTCAACTATATAACTTAATTATGAAATCATCAAGGAAATGAAGTTAGAGCTAGATTCGAATCTTACCCAAATCGGTGGAATTATCAACAGCATCAGTCATCTTTTCGGAGATACTAACGGCAATAGCTTCAGGTTTTGGCGATGCAACGCTCATTTATCTGTGATCTTACACATAATACCAAGAGAAAGAGAAGGAAATGTTGTGATCTTCAGAAAGAGAAGTCTACTTGAAACTGTTGACCTTTTAAATAACTACGTTTTGTTTTTGGTGGTGAAGGTCATGTTACATTAACTACTACTAATTAAACTATTATTATCTTTTAAAAATGTTGCTGTTAATGAATGCCGTAGAACCAGAATTAAATATTATGAAACCCTCGTCTTTAGTGAATTCACATTGATAGATCAGCTAAACTCTCCGTCACCAGTAAAGACAAATAGTATGGACTAAACAAATCAAGACCCAGGAAAGAACTTGCCCTTTGTGGTTCTCGATTTAACCCATTCACCAAATTTTTCTTCTTTATTTTGAATCTACAACAAATTAATATCGCCTCTCAGTACTAATTTGTTACTATTTGCATTAGCGTGGACGAGATCACAGATAATGGCTGCAACATCATCCAAACCTGAAGCTGTAATCGTCGATATACAGGAAACGACGACCCACGATAACAATTCGGCTACAGATTTGAGTAAGTAATCAAACAATTAGCTATTTATGATACTTCACTGATCAGATAACTAATACCATAATGTTTATCTTGATAATTGATTTAACTATAATTTAGTCAATTCATAATAATCTGAGATTCTATTTGGTAATTTTACTTTCCTCCCAACTTTCAGATCCGATCAACCACACACAGCGTGGTAACCCGACGGGCAAAGCTATAGATCCAGGTTTGAACAGTACGTACTTCATTTGATTATGTTTTTAAGGCATTTTATTTGCAGGAATCATACTATCCCATTGTTTCACTTGATTATATTAATTTATCAATCTGATTAAAATCGCTAATCAAGTAAGCAAATTGACCAAAACTTGCATTGAATCCAATCAGACTGGCGGTATGAAAGTGTTGATAAATACAGACCTTTGTATGATGCTGTGCTGAGAGGAGATTTGAGAAGCGTAGAAATCTTTCTGAAAGAACATCCCGATGGACTCACAGCCGGAATCTTGTCTCCATATATGTCAACTGTATTACACATTGCTGCCATGGAAGGACATTCGAGAATTGTGGAGAAGCTGGTACAAGTTATGCCCCTTGACTCTATAGCCTTACCCGATAAATCGACCTATACAGCCTTCAAATACTCTCTCATAGATGGGAATATCAATTCCATAAAAGCAATACTGCAGAGAGATCTTAATTTGGGGCATAGAATGGATTCGGAAGGTTACACAGCACTACATAGCGCGCTTCTCTCATTTGCCGATGGTCAAGAAGAAATGCCGAGGAAGACAAAACCCAAAAACAGGAAGGCCATTTGGTTATTGTCGGTGGTAACGAGAGACAACGATTCTGTTGGTTATCCTTTCACCGGTGTTAATTGTCGTCGAATCTAAGCATATCTGATCTATGCAGGTTATTTTGGTAAGTAAGCGTTCTAATTAACTCGTAAGCCATTCAATACTTCTATTTTAGGTTCTGAATTCACAAGAAACATCAATTAAAAAGAGTAAGCACCCCGGGCCAGCATCGTCTGTTGGAAAATGAGAGGTGTTTGGGTCAATTTAGTTGAGTTGGTTACTGAGGTGGGTCGACTGAATTTTTATTGAAAAAAATTAACATTCTAATTCTACGGTAATGGCGAAGATGGCCCTTTGAATGTTTACAATCTTTTCAATTAAGCATTTATGGGGTTTAGGAAAAAAAAAAAGATATGGGATTAATTAAATAAGTGTTTGTTGTTGAACAGATATCTGTTTGTACCTACTTAAACGGTATCCAGATGCCACTTCTGATAAACAAACAATTGTTGATCTGCTTCATTCATTAGCCTATTCGCCATCTCATTTTCGCAGTGGAAGTAGATTGGGATTTTGGGAAACATGTATTTACTCGTGTGAGTATTCCCTCCATGTGTTTGAAAATATTTATTTATAATCATATACTCCATTCGGTCGATAAAGATAGACAGAATATTTTTTCACAAAAATTTAAAAAATTAGTTAGAGTTATTAATTTTAGTAGAGATTTAAAAAATATCCTTATAACAATTCAATGAGTAATTAATAATACAATTTACTATGCATTTAAGTAGAGACAATATTGTACAATTGACATAATTATTAATATTGAAAAAAATAAATCTATAATGTAGGACAAACTAAAAAAATAAACATAGTTTATTTTTATGGGATGGAGAGAGTATTATTTTACCATTATCATTGATTTTCATGATTTTTTTTTGCCTCGAAAGAAATGAAATTTATAGATAAAATAAAATATACTATATGAACTTATACGAGTATATGATCTAGGCAAAATGAAAAATATATGGATAGTTTTATTAAGATACTCCCTCTTCTTCATAATAATTATTTTTTAAGGTTGTAATACACAAATTAAGAAAATAAGTGGAGTATATTAACTATAACTATAGTACTAATATATTATATTATACCTATTAATGATTCCTTGAAAGTATAAATTATGTATTGTAACTTGTAAGTCATAAACTATATTATTTAAAAAATTATGTTCACAATTTTCATAATTTTATAAAATTTAACTTATTTTAATAAAAGAAATTTTTCTAAAAAAATACTTATTGTGAAAAAAGAGGGAGTACTACATTTCATTGTTTTCTACAATAATAATCATTTTGTTCTTTTGCAGTCGTTCCGGTACATCTCAGGAATTCGCCACAACATTGGTTGAAAAAGGAAGTTGAGAAAATTGTTCCAAATTCCACTCACTTATTCGGGACAAGTTCAAAAACCAGCATAGTATGCCAAGGTTTGTTATCTGCGATAATAATATATTTCAAGCCTTTCTTTATTGTACACACGAGCCACATGTATCATATATATATCTATTGATATAAATTTGCTTCTCAATCTAAGGTGATTAGCAAAAACTAATCACTTTAACATTGTCTATGTTTAACCTTTGAAACACCTTTCAACATAGACAACCACAACTTCTTAGCATTACTAACTGGACAAAGTCTATACCAATAATTTGCTAAAGTGGATTTAAGCAGATTTTCCCTTTTTATCAGGTGGCGTAGCCTCTAGTATGGCAAAAACACCTTAAGTAGTGAGATTTCTTATGCTAATCCACTACTTCGTAGATCATACATGCTTTAATAAATAATACTTATAAAAAATGTTTCAACTTTCTTAAACCAAAATTCACCAAGCCAAACCCAGTGCTGGTAGAACGGACGGTGAGGCACTAGCGTGGTAAGGGCGAGGCGTGGGATAGAATCCCTCGAGGTGTGAAGCTTTCGGGCCGCTTTGAGATGCCTCTTTCCATAACTGGACCTAGAGGCCTATGTGTTGACCTGCCAGATAAGCCCGAATAAGCGGGAGGCCCTTGAGTTGGGACAAACCTAGCTTCCCTGAGGGTGGAGGCCTATGTGCTGACCTGCCCAATAAGTCCGGAATAAGCTAGAGGCCCTTGGGTTGTGACAGGGCTAGCTTCCCTGAGGGTTTACCTGCCTTGGTGTGTAGCCCGGAGGGCTGCTCAGGTGGAGTTCCCCTCTCACCAAAAAAAAAAAAAATCACCAAGCCAAAAACTAATTCCCCAAATAAGAATTTGTTAACTTTTTAACTTTTATCTTGGTCATTTTTCGCTTTATGCATAATCATGTACTATGTATCTAATATTTAAGGACAAGGTATAGCATTAATTAGTCACAAAGACTTTACCCTATTTAAGCATATTAATCCTTCCATGTCCACAGCGCTATATTGGATTAGAAGAATGATTTGGAGAGTCTTTCAATTTCTAGGTAAAATCTTCAATTTCTTGAAGTATTTATCATCTTCCATTTCTAACAATATCAATGTACTCTTGACTTCTTGCTAGTCATTGCTTTCAAAATGACTCTGTTTTGTTCATAAAAGGAAGAGTTTTTTGGGGGATTTGCAGTGCCTAATCTCAAGTATATTAGATACGAAAAGAAGAAGCACCAATATGCAGTTGAATTGACGAATTTTCTTTTGGAGAAACTTTCATATAAGAGCTATATTGGTTCAGCACCTTCCGAGCTTTCAAGCCTCCTAACTCTTGCTTCAAACAATGGAATAACTGAAACTCTAATGGCTTTCTTGCATAAATTTCCTGATATGATCCGGTTTTGGCGCCCATTTATACAAGAAGCTATTGAACATCGAAGGCACCAGATTTTCAGCCTCTTTAACATCATCAATGGACGAAACAAAATGTTGTTTTTGAGAGTCATAACAGAACCTCATATATATTACGTGGCAGCGAAGTTATCTCCTTTTCCTCAACTCTCCTCCGTACCTGGTTCAGCTTTCTAAATGCAAAGAGAATTGCAATGGTTCAAGGTACTACAATTCTCATTATTGCGTGCATGTTATCCCATCATGTTGTTATAACATTTTTGTCATATATTATCATCTGATATAAGAATTAATGGCTGTCTATGAATTTGAATAGTTTAGTCTTACAAAAGGCAATAATACAGCGTAAAATTAGTGTTTCTACTGATTGACTTCTGAGCTCCTTTGATATATTACTTTTACAAAAAAAAAACCAATAATACGGCATAAGTTAAATTAGTTTTTCTAGAGGTGGGTCGATAATATATTCAATAGTTCTCCTTCTTTATTATCGTAGTTTTAAATCAAGTATCTTTTTGGGTGGCTTTTTCATTAATAAAATTCAGATTTATCAAAATTAACTTTTAAATTATCATATGTTGAATATATGTAAATGTTAAAAAGTTCTGTATGAATACGATACTTTCATTATGGCATTTTTTAATATTTACATGATCAGGAGGTAGAGAAATTCATTGTTCCGTTTGAAAGAAATCGAAAAGATGGCGGGAAAACAGCTTGGGAAGTATTTGTAGAAGAGCACAAAGAATTACAAGACAAAGCTGAGAAATGGATGAAAGACACCTCAAATTACTCCATGGTAGTTGCTGCACTTATAGCTACAGTGGTTTTTGCTGCTGCTTTTTCTGTGCCAGGAGGTAATAATACCAATAATGGCGTGCCAATCTTCATAAAAAAGAACTCATTCATGGTTTTTGCTGTATTCAATGCACTAGCTTTGCTTTCCTCTATAACTTCCATCTTAATATTTTTATCAATTCTAACTTCACCGTATGCGACGGAAGATTTCTTGAGATCACTACCCAGAAGGATGGTTTTAGGTCTTGCTTATCTCTTCTTTGCCATAGCGACCACGTTGGTATCTTTTAGTGCAACACTTTCCATGGAAGTGGGCTTATATTCCAATCTCATTACTTGCTTCTCTTCCTGTCATTATGTTTGCAGTATTGCAGTTTCCCTTGTTCATTCAAATGATACAATCGAGTTATGGATGGGGATTTTTTTCTCCCCAGCAGATTTGGTAATCAATTTCATTAAATCATTTCAACTTTTAGTTTGGTAAATCCTAATTGGTGTTGCAGTCTAATTGCGCTCTAACTTTGGTGTTTCATAAATTTTGGCAATGTTTTCATGCAAGTCAAGTTTTCAGACAGTTATCATAACATATATAAATGTACAGAGGTAAGAAAAACTTTTTTAGACTATTATATCCTTATCTATGTTTTATAATTACAAACATATCCTTATTTATTTTTAATAATTGTAAATTTATTGACTTTTTAAAATAATTTGTAATTATCTCAACAAAAATCTAAACTTTATCTGTTTCGAAAAATCTAATAATTTTTAATTATCTTAATAAAAAATCTAAACTTTATTTGTTTCAAAAATTCTTTATCTTTGTCTATCATACTACTTATAAAAGTGAGGATTGAAAATTGATTTACTTTCTTAGTTTGTCCATGTCTTCCATTTTTTTAAAAAAAATTGTAGCATATTTTTTAGCTGATGATCATTGATTTGAAAATGGACTCTTGACATTGAGACTACTTTTTGTTTGCTAGGATTTCACCGGATTATATGAAATATAAAATTTTTAATAGATGATAATTTGTACTGATAAATAATAGGCTTTTTCATGATATGAATAATATTTAACATTAACCAAGTTATTACCCAAAAATTAGAACTTTAAAATTAAATTTTAACTTTATAGAAAACTTAATACATTTGATTAAAAAAAGGTTAGAAAATATTACTTGACTAAAATTATCAAAATTTAGCTATATTTGAAATTGTTTTTATAGGATTTTTTTTCATTCCTGTAATCCCAAGATTTCCAAAAGTTTTTCGCATGCTAAATGTTGTTTATTTATATTTGTTTTATTCATGCAGATGTTTTGGGTGTATTAGACAGGTGTCATCAATAGCTAGCATATACAAGAGACAAATAATATTAAAAAAGATAAAAATTCATCATTGTCGATACCCTGTAATTTATTATTTTCAAATTAATATAATTATTTGTGTAAATTTGAAATACATTGAAATTAAGTTAAAATTAAGTGTGCATAAGTATTCTCCATAATTAATTAAAATTAAGGTTCAGATGTTTTCAAACTAATATTGTTTACAAATTTTTTCATGTAGTTAAATATTTTAGAAAGATTTTTTCTCAAGAATTTAGAAGATGAAGATCTAAAATTATTATTTAGAATAAAATTTTATGTGAATGAGTCTATATAGTAATTGTAAGACTTTTTTAATATGTCATATTTATGGGTTATTTTGCAATTATAAAGTTTATTATTTCTTTAATAATACATATTTTTTTATCATGCAATTACATGTTATGTTGAAAACAAAAATTAGACATTATTAGTAAAATTTTTAATATAAAATAGCTATTATCTGCATAAAGACTAGTCCTAATAAATACGGTGTAGCAAAACTCAACAGGAAATTCACAACACCAAACCTAGTATTCCTGCTGGAAAGGTGGCAATGGCCATGTACCACACGTATGGAACAACCTGCACAAAGATATGCACTTGTTTTCAGTTCATTATTTGTACCGTGCTATCAACGAGCGACATGCTCATCGGTCGCAAAGATACTTATATTCAATGCTTTCTGCTTAAAGGCGAAGGAAATATGAATTGTAGAAAGACATATACCTTATAGAGAGCATGAACCATGGCACGAGTATCAGAAATGTTGTTTCCAAAAGCGTTAAGGGCATTCCCTAGCAATAGATATCCAACAGGAAGAGCCATCCCATGAACAACCGAGCCCAACGTCCCCATCGCCATCAGTATCCAGTCCACCCTGTCAGCATACACCAACAGCTTCCGGAATGGGACTGGATTGCTATTCATCGTTTCCTTATCCTCCGCTGCCACTTCCACTTCCACCTCCACTTTCTCCCTCTCTTCAGGATCTGGTCTTGTTTGCGCCATTTTTGCTTCAACGACTCTTGAGTTGACACGTACTACTTGCTGAAGAATATGCGCACTACTATATGGCACTAACTGCTGAATTCGTATCTGTGGAAAGGTTCATTTTATATAGTTCTATGAAAACTGTGAGGGGTGAAGCATATATACGGGTATATGCTATGGGAGCGGAGAAAATAAAAATGAAGATTGGCGTTTTGTATCTGTTGCCATCTGTGTGTCTGGGTCACATAAAACATGCTACGTCCTTCCATGGATATGCTTTGATTGATCTGGATGGACTAATCATATATTTATTTCCTTTTACAACCAAACTGTATGCTTAGCGTGAAATCCATGAGATCAATAGGCTCCATGAGACCAGTACGTGATCATTTTCCATGAGATGGCAATTTTGTTGGATCCTAGGCTCCGTTTGTTTGGCGGAATTGAGACAATATTTATCCAAGGAAAATAAATTTCGGAAAATATTTTTCTAAAATTTATCTTCCAATGTTTAGTGATCACATGGAAAAATGTGCTGGAAAATATTTTTTAGCGTTTGTTTCACAGAAAAAAAAATTCTACTAGTTTAAAACTTTTAAAATTATATCTTTATTATCTATTCAAAATTATTTTTATGATTAACACGTTAGAACCAAGAGTAGTCTAATTATTTTTTGAATAACATCTTGATTATGGACACAACAAATTCATGATTTAGATAAAAAGTGAGAAACACCATATTTTATTTATCTATGTATGGAAATAAAGGGACAGGAACGCGGACTTGAAATCAAAATCATTGATCAGTAAACATCCTGCATTAATATGTCTTGGATTAGTTTTAGCAATAAATAAAGTAATTATTATATAGTGAGAATAATTGATAAGAACCAATCAGAGCAGCAAACTAAACTAATCCAGAAGATTATTACAAAATGCTAAAGCCCTTTCTTCCTTTGTTTATTATCATAAGAAAGAAACAAATCATGATACCAACCGAGAAGCTTCATCATGAGCAAAGCCCACTTCACAATCCCTACCAAAAATCGATTATGTTCTTTCCTTTTTTTTACACTTTCTGGAATTTCTGCAAATCATGATACCAACCGAGAAGCTTCATCATGAACAAAACCAACTTCACAATCCCTACCAAAAATCGATTATGTTCTTTCCTTTTTTTTTTTTACACTTTCTGGAATTTCTGCAGAAGAAAATTCATGGGCGGCTAAAAGGGAAAAAATAAGCATCTGTACTTTTAACTGCTCTTTCTGGGTTTGCTTGTCCTTCTACTGCTCCTTCTCTGAAGCTCTTAGTCTTCTGACATCACCTTCTCTTTCTCTTCGTCTCTGATAGAGTTAGATAATCCTTCAGCCTCTACCTATTGTTTTTTTTTTTTCTCTTTTACCTCAGTGCTTTTAACTTTCTCAAATCTGCAAACCCTACACTGAAGTGGTGACCATAGACATACAGAACCGAACAATTAGCCAAGAAAGACATGTGCAAGTATCTCAATTCTTAGAGATTTGCAGCCTGTGGCTGTAAATATCAATAGACATGAACCTGAATGTGAAAAACTCATTTGCAGCACGAATGGTTCGCAGGTTCAAAGTGGTTTGGGTTTTCTCTGCCTGCAACACAACAAATCAAGAACATTTCACTTGAAAACTGCACAAAAAGTACGTGCTTCAAATTTTTTGCCAACTCAATCACAATCAATAAGTAGACAGGAGGCAAATACAAGTGGCGGAGGGAGGTGAGGGTCGGCCGCTCCCACTTCCCTTCCTGAATACTTTTATCTTTCCACTGTCAATCCACTTCTACTCCTGCAATTGGAGCTTCGTCCTCAATCCCGGCTCTAGCACCGACATTACGTCCGCCAATTCCTGGCTAGCTCGGTTTTTGGCATTACCAGAAACGAAAACCATTTGGTCATGTTTTCTTTGATCAACATGATATGCGCGTTTCAGGGATGAATCAAAATCAAGTTAGAAGCAAAGATTATTACAAATACATTTAAGCGTGCCTCTTCGCAGCAAAATTGCAACAATGAATGTGGATTAAAGGGACATTTATCTCAACAAAGCCTTGTTCATAAGCACCAAAAATTCTTCAAATGAAGCCATAAGAATAACATTGAATGATTAGATCCCTCAAATCTATCCTTTCCTGGAAACCTAGATACTCGACTATAAAAGCATTATGTTTTCCCGGAAGGCATTTTCCCCCAAACAAACAGAGCCCTAGTATAGTCAGCAACTTCAGGGGAGAAAAAAGAATTGTTTTGTCAAAAAAAAAAAGAAAAGAAAATAGATGTTATGTGTTGGTTGGGGTAGTCGAAGGGTCAGTTTTGACAAGTTCAATCATGAAATTGGAAAGAATTATTTACGTGAATAAGAAGACAGCAAGAATGAGGTGGATTATGGATAGAATTGGATATACTTGCATTTGCATATCATTACTCCTCCTGATTCCTAGCTACACCAAATTAAGGGACACTGGTGATTAATTACATCAAAGGAACTCATCAATATGGAGAAAACCTTTTTGTTCATTTTCTATTATCTCTTACATTTAATTTTATGTATCTCTCATTTAGTGTTTTAAACATTAATCAAATATGTACAGATGCAGGTTGATGCATATATTTGTAACTAGTTCTTTTGATGAGATATAACAATTGTTTCCTCCCTCTACAGCAAGAACAACAACAAATCTGAACGTAAAGGTAAAAATATGTGTTAGAAAAAGCGGTCTGCCCATGATGGGTAAATCGAACATGTCGGTCAATGTGTGAACCGAGAACGTGGACCGAGATTTATTGGTAAGCCCAATTGAGTTGGACGTGAAATTGGCCTATAAGGCC
>CAODLS012717896.1:0-11169 GCA_948243855.1 Flueggea neowawraea
GCTTCAATTAAAACCTGAAAATTAACAAGTAAAACAGTCAATCAGAGGGAAAGAGATAACTAACAACTGCAATTTCATAGCAATTGGTCGATTCTTACGTGACGGAGAGAGGGCTTTGAACGACGGGTGAGAGAGACGGGACAGAAAAGGAGCACTCGACTGGGTGAGAGAGAAGCATTTGTTCCGAGAGAGGAAGAGGGACTGGAGAGAGACAGGACGGTGACTGGAGCGAGCGACAGCGAGGAGCCGAGGACTGGGTGAGGCCGAGGCAGAGCGAGACGAGCAGAGAGAGGCGTCGTCGGAAAGAGCAACAGTGAGGACTGGAGACAGGCGACGACTGGAGCGAACGACAACTGGGTGAGGTCGAGGAGGAGCGAGACGAACAGAGAGAAGCGGCGTCGGAAAGAGCAACAGTAAGGACTGGAGACATGCGACGACTAGAGCGAGCGACAACGATGACTGAGTGAGACCGAGACGGAGCAAGACGAGCAGAGAGAGGCGTTGAATGGCGTCGGAGAGAGGCTGGGTGAGGCTTCAGACCGATGGCGGACGAGGGGTGATGGAGATTGGAGACAAGAGAGCAAATCTAGGGTTTAGAAAATTAGAAATTGGGCGTGAAATCGTGGCTATGTTTTGAGTCTTTTGACCAGGAATGGCTTGAAGCCATGGCCCGTGACCCGTGAATTACAAAATTGAACTGAAATGTGGATTTTTTTTGTTGTATTTGTGCTATTATTTCGTTTGTATATTATTGATGAACTCATGAATTATTCATTTGCACATTTTTTATACATGTATTTTTCTAATAAATTTCAACATTTTTAAAAATTTATTTTTAATAGTAGTTTCTTATTTTAAAATGTGATATATGTACATTTTAGTTTTTAGTCTATTAAAAAACCACAAATCAGGCGGTACATATTTGTAATTAATAAATTAACAATATAACGTAATTACATCTTTAGCTATATATTTAAGCCTCATAATATTTGTAGTTTTTTTAATATGAGAAGTATTTATAAACGAAATAATTTCAGATTAGCCGATGTTTAAATAATCGATGAGTAATCAAGTATGTACAATTTCAGAGAATATGTCATAAATGCAAAGTTCTTAGATTCCAGATAGTCATTTGTTACCAATGTAAATTTTCATTCAAATATACAATCCAATTTGAGATTTTCTACAATAGGTAAATGTTTTATTTTATAACAAATTGACAATGTCTATATTAAAATTAAAAAAATAATATAGTTTCGTACACCTATGAACACTTTCGTACACTTATGAACACATATGTATACCTTGTACATCTATGAACACCTTTGTACACCTTCGTACACCTATGAACATCTATGATCATATGAACACTTATTTACACTTTTGTACATCTATGAACACCTTTGTACACCTATGATTATATGAACACCTATGTACATTAATCACTAATGTACATCTATGAACACTTATGTATACCTTTGAATACTTTTGAGTTGAACAATTATGAACAATAATTATATATATTTACATATATAATTGTTCAATTTTATATAATTGTCCATATATATATATATAATTAATTATTCATATGTATATATATAATTTTCAGTTCTTCGGTTCGGTTCTCGGTTCAGTTTGGTTCGGATGTTGCTTAAGACCCAGACCCGAATCAAATAAAAAATTCAGTTCAGTTTGGTTCGGAGAAAGTCAAACGTCAACGGTTCTTTTCGGTCCGGATATTCCATTCGGTTCGGTTATCTTCAGGATCCATACTCATCCCTAGTTTCAGGAATCTAATATTATCAAAAGCTTGACATCTTGATGGAGTCTTAACATTGTTTCCTACTTTTAGTGATCACAAGCATATGATCTTTTTAATTATTGTTAAATTTGTTTAATTATGTAATTTCTACAGTTTTTCTAATGTAGCTTTGAGGGAAAACAAACAAACATATCTAATATCATGCTCTCAAAATCCCACAATGTGTAGCTCCAATAATTCCTTCGAGAGCTACTTCTCAATTTTGAAGCATTTAAATTTTGATAAATTTTTCAAAAAAAGTTGGATGAAAACAAAAATAAGCTATACTTGTATTGGCACAATTTTTTCTTTAAACTGTCTCTGATACCACTTGTTAGATCTTTAAATTCGAATAGTCGATATTGACGCGACTCAAAATATATACACAACACTTTTATTATAGTATTAATATTTGAATACAAAGATAAAACCAATACAAAATATACTACTTAGGGGTCATTTGGTTCATGCATTTTGGGTGAAAATCGCAATTGGAATCCGATTTTCATTATTTGTATTTGGTTCATTAAAACTCCATTCTCATTCACACCCTGATAGGGAATGAGATTACCACTTAGTCTTGTAATTTGATTAATAGGGGTCCACCCTGATAAGAAATGAGATTACTATTTAGCTTTGTAATTTGATTAACAAGGAACCCCCTGTGGTCCCCTGTTAATCAGATTATCATACCTTATAATCGATTTTAAGAGTATATTTTTTATCATATATTTTATTTTTTTCATCTTTCATCTTCGTCATCCATAAAGATCGAAATGAGTTATTTTCAAAAATAATTATTAACAAATAATTTAATTTAATTATTTTTTTATATTTATATTTTTTATAATTATATAAAATAAAATAAATAAAAATTATATAATAAAAAATAATTATATAATAATTATAAAATAAAAAATTAATATATATATGTAAAATGTTATCATTGATTCCAATTCCGCAGCAATAAAACCAAACAGATAACTATAACAATTAAATTTCGATTTCGTATTAAACCAAACAATTACGACTTAAATCAATTTGATTCTGATTACTGTCATTTTGATTCCCTATATAATCGATTCCGATTACAATTCTGATTCTAATACATTTTTTAATCAAACATCCCCTAAGATATTCAGAAACCAAAAACTTGTTAGAGTCGTCCTCTTTCTGATCTTATTGATGATGTCCACCGTTGGAATCCACTCTTTAATTGAGTAACACTTGCTCATAATCCAACATGTCCAAGACTTACTGAATTTTGAAAACTTCACTCCTATCGTGTTAAGGCATTCGTTGTTTCGTGTGAATCACGTGATCATCCACATTGTCTACCCTCACAGCTCACAACACCCATACAACTCGTTTGAGTTCTACCACGTAAACAACTCACAACTTTCACCACCGCAACTCGTTGAGTTGTCTTCCATGCCAAATAGCCATACCACTCATTTGAGTGCTTCACCCTTGCACTCGTTGGAAATGGAGTGCACTTAGTTTTCACACATAAGTGCTCGTTGAAGCACTTCCAACTTTAGCCTTAAAAGCTTCCCCTTTTTGTTACATTACAAGTAAGGGCCATGCATGGCATTTACAACCGACTTAAGAAGTTGGTTAATTTGACCGACTTCACGTCAAGCTAATCTGTTTCTTTTTTTTTTTATTTAGCAACTAAGAAAACTTAATTTAACTCTCATCATAAAAATGTCACGTGCATGATGAAAAAATTGTTAGGGTAATAAAGACTATGGTAGAGTGGAATAGGCTCTACTACCTTCATTTTCAAGTTCGAACTTTAAATACAAATTAACATTAGAACTTGATAAAAAGTGTTTTGTAACCGCAAAAATCTAATCTGGCTCAAATCTAGTTTTAAATATTAGAGAATATCTTAGAAATCGGATGGTTCAATAAAAAAAATAATGATCAAATCCTAAAAATGCCATGCCATTCAACGTCATTAGTGCTTCCTTTTTCATGTGTTATATAGGGTCTAAGGTAAACCATGAAGTGTATTTATTGCAATAACAATACTATTAATTTACTCGAAACTAAAAAAATAATTAATGAATTATTTCATTCTCCTATGATACCAAACTGAAATCTAATAAAATTTGAAACCAAAATTTTTGAGTGCCTCCCAACTTCCCTACATGTCATGGTAGACATGGAGTTTCTGGCAACTGCAAAATCTAGTATGTTTAGCCAAATTATTGTATTAGATAAAATTATTAAAATCTTAGCTTCCCTTGAACTTATCCATGCATCCAATTTTTTAATAAACACACTTTATTAATTATATTTTAGTAGCATCCAACTGTTCGTGTTAATCCTTGTCATGCCAAATCACAGCATATATATATTTAATTTTTTTTTGTGGGAGGAGGGAGTGGAATCTCCATATAATTATATATTTAAGTTAATTACTCGGACACTCAATTTAATATATATACAGTCCCTTACTTAGTTTTCACTAACTTTTAAAACAATCCCTTTTAGATTAATATGTAGTTCTCAGAAGAATTAAATAAAAAATTATTAGAAAAGACAAATACATAATGAAAGAATATTAAATTTTCAAAGATACCTAAGTAACTAACAGAGGAGTGGAATCTCCAAAATATTTTATGTGACGTTTACCTATGCCATGGTAATATAATATCACATAGAGGCTAGAGAAAAATAGAGAAATTCGAGATTGTTTATGTAATTTACATAAAATGAAAACCTTGAATTTAGCTAATTAATATGATTTTAATTTTTCCATAAGAAGGGAAAGTAAATCAACTTGGCTTTGCTGAGGATGTGAGAAAAGGAGGTTAAACAGTTCTTCAGAAAATGGGAGCACGATTCAGACGAGTAATTATGCGAAATACATTTGAAAGTTAACTTTTTTATCCTAGTTATTCAAAGATGACAAGATTATCGCAATTCCAATGGTTTTATTCAATTCGAACAACAAGTATGCAGAGAAAAATGTAATGTGTTCAAGACAATAAAACAACCATTCAAAGTTTATCTTCAATCAAGTGGTTCAAATTCTTAATTTAAGGATTAACATATTACTAATTTCGAATAAATTTTACTTATCAAAGAAATAATTTGATAACATTTGTGATTATATTTCTCGAAATAGTCACTTACCCTTTAGTCTTCCGTTTTGATTAGTCTTGAGTTCGAGATGCGGCTTCATTGACACAACTCACCATTTGGTTCCTATTTTTTTCTTAATTAATAAACGTTGATTTAGCCTAGTTGGTATTAATCAGTGACTACTTTAAGAGTCTCGCGAGACGTCTACTCAGTTTTTCACTAAACACAATTTTATTTTAATCCTTCAACTTTTATTTACTACTTCATTTAATACTTTCTATCCTAAATTTATTAAAATAAAAATAGTTCATTCAAATAAAAATAATTCAATAAAATAAAAATATTACATTAAAATAAAAATTTTCAAAAGGATTATTTTTTGAAAAAAATTATTTTGTGAAAAAAAATTAGACGTAAAATTTTAGAAATTACTAAAATTGGAAAGTGCGAGTTGATATAGAAATGAAAAAAATAAAGCGTTGGAATTGAATGAATAATTGGTGAAAGAGGAAAAATTTGATGGATTATTTTGAGAATATCGATAGTTGACAAAATTTGATGGGTTATTTTGTTAGGAGAATTGAGTATTTTCATTGTTGTGATCAATAATTTTGGGACAAAAAATTGGAGTGAAAGTAATTTGAGAGTATGAAGATAAATTTTTAGAGTTGAGAGAGTTTGGGAGAGAGAAATGAGTGTTTGAAGTGAAGAAATGATAGAAAAAAATGTGTTTAGGGAGGTATTTATAGGAAAATGGGTAAAATTAGCTGTTATGGACCAAAAAGATAATTTTTTAGCCACAATAGTACTCCAACAGTAATATTACCGTTGGAGTAAATCTGACCGTTGGATAAAAACGATCTAATGATCAGATTTTATTATTTAAAAAAAATGTCCCGTGCCTAACGCAGCTAGCCCGTCCTCCGCGGACCGGAACGCGTTACCACCGGGCTAAGAACGGTTACAACCGGCCTAATCTGTTGCAATGACTTAATGACCAGTCTTTGCGGATCTAATTGTTGGCTTCCGGTTTGAATTTGCAAATTAAACATGATGTCTTTAGCAGAAAGTAATAACATCTAGTCATCACCAGGTAAGATCATTTTAAGATAAGTCCATTATATACTAGATTCTTTACTTGATTATGCTTCCAAATGTGTACTTGGTCACCCTATTCATACCTATGATGGCATGATATTTGTGACTGTCTTTTGTCAATTACATTAGGTGAAAAATAAAATAAAGTTATAGACCTAAAAGTCCAATTTAGGATTCTAAATGGAGTATAGCACATTGTTTAATTAGCTTAATTTGTTTGAAATAATTGCGGCTGCCTCTATAATTAGTTCAATTTGTGTCTCTATAATAGGGCATTCATAGCATGATGTCGTGTCATATGCTATGCACGGTACGATTGAGGCAGCATGTGCCTCATTTATTTTTTATGCAACCACCATTTGATTTGAGTTCCTCTTAAGTTGAAGCATAAGCTCTTCTGAATCTAATAAAAATGGGAAGAAATCATCAATCAACCACAACGGATTGCCCTTGTTGCTACCTATTTAACATTTCTTTATTAAATTATTGATATGTGGTAGTTGATTAATTTGGATTTCTGTAAAAAGGAGTTTTACGAGCGAAATCAAATTTAAAATTTTTCTATATTCAAAATTAAAATCCAAAACCTCTAATTAAAAGAAGATGAACTGGTCATGTTATTAAACCACAACTCTCAATTGTGTCTACCTAACATCTTTAACAATTTGAAAAATACTTTGGAATTAGAGTATTATTAAGATAATTTGTCTCATTTTTTTTATTTAACAAATATGAATTCGAGGACAGATGTCATTTTTAAATTTGTTCAGAGTCAATATATTGATTACCATGTGTAATTTAGAAAATGTAAAATATGTTTATTACACAAAATGTTATTTCGTCAAACAAAACTTTTTTTCCTTCTTTTTTTTTTTATAAAAAAAAGAAAACTATGTATGGTAGGGGATGAGTCACCCAAAAAATGCTTTGTCTTCTGAATGTCAATCATATGCTCTTCTTTTTTTTTTTTTTCCATTTGCGCAATAATTAATGGTGACATATGCTTTTGGCACCCTTCCACTTCAAATCTTAATTTTAATCTTGACACCCAAAATAGATATTTCATTTGAATTTGTCTTGTTTAACCAATATGAAGAAGAGTACACGTTACCTGTTCAATAGTATGCAGTGATATAACTTAAAAAAATATTTTTTTAATTAAGACAATATTAACTAATGAACTCATAACTGATTAGTACTGGAGTCAATTTCAATATTAGAGAGTCGTGAGCTCAATTTCTGGTAAAAAATTAAGAAGATATACCTAAGGTTAACCTTCAACTAACTTATTTTCATCTTGGACTTCGACCTTGAGCCATCATTCATAGAAAGAATGATGGGTTCACCCACAAAACGTAAGGATTCAGATTGTTTGATTTGCTTAAAACTTGAATTTTTTTAAAAACATTTACACATTTACCTCAATTTATCATTTAGTTTGTCGAAAATTATTGCTAGATGCATATTTTGTTGAAATTCAACATGATTCGGCTGCTCTTTCTGTGAGATAACTCTTTTTTTTTTTCTGAGAAAGTAAGAATATATAAATAATAATGCTATTTTGAACTTTATGTTTAAAAAATATCCATATCCATATGTATAAAATCAATACATTTAAAATATACATACCAAAAAACAACAATATCAATATCAATCAAGGGGCTTTTTTAAAATCTTTTTATTTCTAAATGACTTATCAAAAGAATATTTTTATTTCTTATATTTTTAACAAGACTTTTTATTTCTTGTGTGCATCGAGCTTCTCGAATCTGGAATCATCAATTTGTGGTTTTAGTTTCTTTGGCCTTTTAGTCTTTCAGGTGATGATTGTAGTTTCTTGAGATTGACTAGCTGAATTGGCTTACACCACAAATACTACCTATTATTTATTATTCTACTTTTATTAATTTATTAAGAGGGTATGTCATTTTTCTGTTATACATAACAAAAACTTCAACTCATGAAAAGAAATATTATTATTTCAGTATTTACTCTGAAAATATATTTATTTTAAGTCATTTTAATTATTCCTACTAAAAATTAAACTCACGACTCTTTAACACTAGAATTGACTCTCGCATCATACAAATCCATTAACAAAAAATATATATATACTTTTATTTCTTTTTTCGGATAATTTGTTTAATTTAATAATTTAAAACATATTTTCGCCATCTACAAATTAAACCATCATAAACAAACATGTGAAGGTTTGGTTGTCGCAATTTTAAAATTAACAAAGACCTACAATTATCCTTTTTTATTATGCAAATTATTTAATTGATAAATTTACAATTTATTTTCACAATTTACAAATTTTGAAGGTGAAAGATTCAATTGTTTCAGAAATATTTTTTGTTGTTTGTAACAGAAGTTTGTTATGCATAAAATGGACTTGAAAGGGTTATGTTAATGTCTCTCTCGCCTTTTTTTGCTGCTGTATTTTTCCAATTTGGTTCATATAACAATATGCCAAATACTTTGCCATAGTTAATATCCGTCTGATGTTAAGCAACTTAATTGTGACAATGACAAAACGTATACAATTTCGTACTCTAGAAAGAGATCCAATTTGATGTACAATAAAACCAATCTCCACCAATGAACAAGTTGGGTAACCTAATTTTGGTTTTGGTCATTAGTGCTAAAAAGAAATGTCATGTCACATGAATTTATATATAAAAAAATTAATAAATATTTGGACCCATCAAGACAATTGTGGAATGATAAGAGCTTCTTTTTTTTTTCTCTCGTCAAAAGATCTTAAGTTCAAACTATAAGTGGAGAAAAAAATTAGAATTCGGTAAAGAAAATTTTGTCGTTTATATGAATTATGTCGGACTTAAATGGGGATTGCCAAAAACATTTACACACCCGGTGGTTTAGTAAAAGGGATTTTGGATTGAGAATCTACTTCTTTGAAAGTGGTCCACTTATCTATATTGAGCCTTCTACGTAGCTAAATGGCCTGCCAAAGATGGACATATTCTCTTTTATCGTCTTATGCTCTTTCCCGTACTCTTTTTTCCACCTCATTTTCTAAACTTTATTAGGGGGTTGAACAAAATGGAGAAAACCCAGATCAAGTTGGAGCGTGAAGTTTGAACTACCAATCAGGGACTGAATTCAATTTCTGTAACAACTCGATGTCTTGGTGGCTGCCAAATTGGAGATATATGTAGATAGGGAAGCATCTATATCGCTAATCTTCTAGCTCATGATAACAATAAATAAATAAATGAAAGCTTTTCCAGGTAAAATAATAATAATAATATACTTTTGTGTATAAACTAAATAAGTAAATATAAACAACAAACAATAGGGTTCATTTCGTATAAAAATTCATAATTTGCTAACAAAGTGTTAACTTTTCTTTTTTAATTGGTGCAAATGTAATAGATTGTTAGACAGTAAAAAAACGTAGGAATTTTTTTTTTTGAAGAAAAAGAATACTCCATATTTGTGTGTTTGTTTTAATTCAGTTAGACTGACTCCACACAAATGAAGCACTCCACAATTGTCAATTTAACTAGGCTCATCTCGCAAATGTGAGCGGGATGAATATTATTAATATCAATAAAAAAAGAGAGAAATCCCATATTGTCGAACAAACGAGACAAAACATAATGAATATAAACCATAGAATTACTATCAATACTAAGAGCACAATCTTTTTAAGTTATCCAGAGCACAACTATTCGCTTTGCGGAATATATGTCGGATCTCCCCTTTCCAATTATTGTTTCTAATGTCATGGATTGGACAAAAAAGGCTAGCTTGAGCACCTTGCCAGTAGGAATGACAATTTATACCCTACTCGATAAGTATCAATCCTACCTATACTCAATCAACGTGGGTATTACCTATTTTGATTGGGTATGGATACGGATATGAGTAATACCCATAATTTATTGTACAGATATGGGTAGGATATATATATATAGAAATATCCTACTTGTACTCTTACCTGTTGGGTAATACCTGTATACGTGCCCATTACCTGTTATCCATACCCACTATATATATATATATATACATAGGGAGAAAGTCTTTTAAAGGTAAAAGAATTTTCATATTTGAATAGATTGATTTATAACTAAAATAAGACTATAAATATATTTTATTAAATATTGTAGTTTTTATGTAGTTAGAATGAGATGTTATTATTGAGAAGATATTATTATAGTCTTATATTCAAAAAACTTATTATAGTTAAATTATTTTGGACAAAATTTTTGTATGTAAAACTCATTCATATATTATTGGCATATGATTAATTGGCCAACAAATCAAGCATGAGATTTTAAGAACAATATTTTTTGTCTAACATTTAGGTATATTTTGGTCTAACATATTTTAGTATATTATTCTCACAAATATATCTAAAGCATATTTTGGTCTAACATTTTCTCCACAACAACAGACTAGAACTAAGAGTTGTAATTTGAAGATTGCAATAGAAATGTTGGAAACATTGTCCATCTTCATCCATGTATAGTATTTTAAACTATAATTTTTGTATAAATTCTCCATCGAATGATAACTTATCACATTACTATTTTATTAATTATATTCAGTTGTAAATTATAATTTTTTATATTATGTTATGTGAATATAATATTTCATATTATCTCATATATTTTTTTAATCTATTATTTTAAACTAATGATATATTATTTTAATTAACTAAATTTAAATTTCAGATAAATGAGTACCTTACGAGTAAACAAATACTTTATGAGTAGAGTACAAATGATAATTTTTACCATCCACACAAATACAAATAAAATATAAATATATAATATAAACTATAAATATAGATAAAAATATTGTTATATCATACCCGTATCTTAGCGTTTGCTATCCCTATTCTTCGCCAAAGACACAGCCAAGTACAAACAGCCGAAAAAATAGTCTAGTGAGAAGAAGAGTGTCTTCTCCACAAAACAAAAGTGAGCTTATAAAACCAAACCAGGGGCACCAGCATTTGTAATCAAGTGAAAGCTCAACCCAAGAATCAGCAATGGAACTTGCTATTTTTCTGCTCACTTTTATTGCTTTCTTGTCAAACCAAAGATGGGTTCTTTGTGACAGCAATGATGAGCTCAGAGCACTCGTGGACATGAAAGCTGCATTGGACCCGGAAAACAGGTACTTATCTTCATGGACCATTA
>CAODLS012718056.1:0-16964 GCA_948243855.1 Flueggea neowawraea
CTCGTTCGGACTCTACTTTGTTCTGTCATAGAGCTCCACATTTGATTACTGTTGGGATATTGGGTTACACTTGCGTATTTTGGGATTTCTTTGAATTTATATTTTTATTAATATTTTTGCTATATTGTATATATATATATAGATATTTATATATAAATGGTTTTATTTCATTTATAAACATTTTATAAATGTTTTAAATATATATTTGGATAAGTCAGGTAGAATGTATGTATACAGAGGCTTGTGCAGGATGGATTGGGTTTCCACAGACTGTCCACCTCGTACGCCGGTCACGAGTCCGACTATGAGTCGTGACAACTTATCAGTAATCATATAAAAGCCTTCCTTAGCAAACCAGTGAGCATAATTAATTTCTCGGAAAACATAACAGCTTTCCAATCTATGCCCAATAAATCATGGCGGATAAAAGTTATTTTGATACACATCCACGACTAAATATTTATTTAAAAAGTCAAAGTACAATAAAATTCAAGTAAACGAACAATAATCATACATTTATACTTTTGTTACAACATATTCAATGATGCGTTTTATTTGAAGTACAATTTTGGTATAAATAAAGAGTATATTTAATTATATAGAGTAAAAAAAATTATTCTATAATATAACTCTTTAACATTTAATAGTTATTATATTAGTTCTCATAATAAGATTAATTTTTAATTATTTTACATCTTTTTTATATATTTTTTATTTATTATGTTTTTAACCAATAATAGAACTAGATTATTATTAATGTCATATAATATAAAGAGTGTATATGATTCTCACAATTAGCGAATGAAAGTAACTCTTTATTTTATTTTTAAATTATAAAGAGTGGATTTGAGTTGTATTTTTATGAAGTGTCTCTTTATAATAAATAATATAATCATAACACTTATAAATGTTAGGATGTGAAAAATATTTTTTAAAAACTTTTATTCCTCTTTTCAATTCTAAATTACTATAATTATTGGATAATTAATTAAAAAACTTTTTATTTTTAAATAAATTTAAAATTATTCAGATAAATATTTATTCAGATAAGCATTTATCTCTATTTATGTTTAGAAATATCTAATACCAAAATATTTATCTCTATTAATATAAGTAATTAAATATATATTTATTCACATCAATATTTATCTCTACAAATTTTGTATTCGCAGGCGAGCTTTAAGAGACGCTATCCATCCTCACGATTTGCGTGCTCTTTCACATACTGAACAAGAAAAATCTCAATCAGTGGTTACTGATTCGCCTGTTATTGATGGAACTCTATCCAAAGAAGCTGATCATAGTGTAGATTCTCCTGTCAAACAAAAAAGGCCACAGCAGATATCTGATTCTTTCCCCATGAAAATACAGGATCAACTTCTTGAGGTAAATTGTTTATTACAGCGATGTCATTACTTATGAAGCATGTGCATGTCTTCATAAATAGAAAAAAACACTTTTCTTACTAAAATAGTATTTTTTTTCGTTTGTGACTAATTTCTCTGTTAGATAAGATGATATGTTTATTAATCAAATTTTTTGTTGCTCATATTAAAAAAATAAATATTCAAAATGGATCGGTTTGCTATACAAAATGATGTCATTACTTGAACATGGCCGTAACTTGATAAGTTATTGTTTCATTGTTCAACTTTTGCGCGTAGGTTTTTAAGCAGAGGCTCTTATATTTACGAGAATGGATTAAAATCTAATCAAGTAAACAAACCAAAGTCACAGTAAGTCATGAAACTATTTCTTTTTCTTTTGTGTAATTTAATTCGCTTGCAGCAAAGTATTCACCCTTTAAGCTGATGTGTTTTCCTGCATTTTTTTTTTGTAAAAGTTATAGATTAGTTCAGTATGTACTGTTTGTTTACATGTTCAATCTTTTTTTCCTTGAAAAATAAAAAGAACATAAGAGTCGAGGAAATGGGAAGGGCACACAAAGTATTCGTGATATACAAATTCAGTTTTAAAGCTTTCAACTTTAACAATTCTATACTAAAAGCGTGTTCCTCTTTTCTATATATATATATATATATAAATGAGAATGAATATGTGTTTATATTTGAGTTTTAAATCAATCCTAGAATTGCTAAGTAAATTAGAAAGTTTTATTATTGATTCCATAGAGAATGCTGAGTTTTCTGATAAATAGATTGTTAGATTGAAGTGAGATTTTCTTGATACAAGATGAGGCTATTTGATGTGTTGATGAATCAAGCAAGTATCATGAAAGATTGGGTTAAAAGAAGCAGCAATTTTGGTGTGGTTTGGTGGAAGACGAGAGGGACACGACCGTGTCCCGGCCCTGTAACGCATTAATGCAAATCCACGACACACGGACAAGGTTTTGTGACCATGTTTTTGAAGCCACGACCGTGTAATCTCTTGTGTGCCTGTTTCTTCTATTCTGGAAGGTTTTGGACATGTTTTAGGGTTTGGGTTGTCCTAGTTTGGCTTGTATTTATTGTAAACATATAAATAGATAGCTTGGGAACATCTTGGTTGCCTTTCGGCCAAGTCTTCGGACAGCCATGTAGGCCCTTGGTGGCAGGTTGTAAGCTAGGTTAGGCTTGTAAGCTTGGTGTAAGCTTGTAAGACTGGTTTTAGCCTTGTGTAAGCCTTTTGGCTTGTTTCAAATAGAATAAAGAATCGCTCGCTCTCTCTGCCCATTGACATAGGTTGATTGACCGAACCACGTAAATCTTTGTGTTATTGTGTGTGATTGATATCTCTATGTTATTCCGCGTTCTTCTATCGCCTGTTTTCCTGACAAGTGGTATCAAAGCCATAGGCATTTGTTCAAAAACTCTCGGGTTCGTTCTGCAGAAAGAAGATGTCTTCGTATAAATTCGAAGTTGATAAATTCAATGGGCCAAAGGTGAAGATGAAGGCGATTCTGGTTTAGCAGAAGTGTGATGAGGTGTTAGAAGGTGTAGATAAATCACTGGAAGAACTAACAATGGTGCAGAGCGCTGGAATTATGATGAGGGCGCATAGTGAAATTCTCTCGTGTATAACTGTTATAAGTTCTATAGAAAGAAAGAGTGGAGTTTGTGATCGAGACTCCGAAACAGGCAAAGGTCGATCAGGTTGACCTGCGAGAGGTACAAGGGAACCATGACATGGCAATTGTGTTGGTAATGGAGAAAGGTAATCACTGGAAAACACAAGAAATATGCGTGGTGGTGTGTTATTAGGTGTGGATGGAAAGCTAGCTAGTGGAGGCAAGTCCGGCTTGGACTTGGTTCGTTGTTGCAGAACTTGAGGCCCTTCAAGGTTATGGTGGATGAGTGATTCTAGATTCCGAATTTGAAGGAAGAAAATTTACGTCAAGGTGCAAAATTGTTGAGATTGAAGTGAGATTTTCTTGATACAAGATGAGGCTATTTGATGTGTTGATGAATCAAGCAAGTGTCATGAGGGATTGGGTGAAAAGAAGAGGCAATTTTTGTGTGGTTTGGTGGAAGATGAGAGGACACGGCCATCTCCCAGCCTATGTAATGCATTAATGCAAATCCACGACACATAGACAAGGTTTTGTGACAGTGTCTTTGAAGCCACAATCGTGTAATCTCTTATGTGTCGGTGTCATCTATTCTGGAAGGTTTTGGACATGTTTTAGGGTTTGGGTTTCCCTAGTTTTGCTTGTATTCATTGTAAACATATAAATAGATAGCCTGGGAACATCTTGGGTGCCTTTTGGCCAAGTCTTCGGATGGCCATATAGGCTCTTGGTTGCTGGTTGTAAGCTAGGGTAGGCTTGTAAGTTTAGTGTAAGCTTGTAAGGCTGGTTTTAGCCTTGTGTAAACCTTTTGGCTTGTTTCAAAGAGAATAAAGAATCGCTCGATCTCTCTGCCTGTGGATATAGGTTGATTGGCCGAACCACGTAAATCTTTGTGTGCTAGTATGTGATTGATATCTCTATGTTATTCTGCGTTCTTCTATCGTTTGTTTTCCTAACATAGATTGAATGTGATATTGATTGATCGTCCATACAAGAAGGATTTGGAGGAGGAAAAGGAGATGACCATTTAGTTTGCGCTAGATCCATCTTTTCAGAAGATAGTTTGCCTGGCTAATATGTGTTGCTTCATCTATGCAGTGAACGGAGTTGCTGCCATACACAGTGATAGTGAAAAATGAAGTTTTTAGTGACTTCTATAAGGTAATTAATCGGTATGATTTTTCAATCAATTTTTGCTTGTTCAACAAACATTGCTTTTGGGTGCTGCCTAGAATAATGATAGTAAGACTATCGAAATGTTGTGAAAATGATTTTTTTTGGCAGTTGTAACCTGAATTTTCAAAGTAGAACTGATGGCATATGTACATTAAGATCGTTTAATTTTTTTTCATCATACGTAAAATTTTGTGTAATTTTCAATTTATGTGTCTTATACTTAAACACTTTTTTAATATATCACATTTTTGTTTATTTAATTATTTAATAAATAATAATTTAGTTATACAATCCACAAAATTTATTCACGTGCAACGCACGTGTCCACAAACCTAGTATATTTAAAGAGAGCATCGGAAATGCTCAACGTAATGACTAATATCGTTGGTCATAGTGACTAGAAACTGAAGCACTCCATGTGGATCAGGAATATCATCACTCAGCTTCTCATATTCAATGGCCAAATGCACCACGCTGCCTTCACCTTTTGGAGTAGCTTGAGCAAAGATCTTGAACCTTTTGAACAATTTCAAAGACCCACCTTCAACTACTCTTAAAATGGAAATGAATTTCTCATCATCTATTTCCTCCAAGAGCTCCTTTACGGATGCCTTAACTCCATCTGTATTTTCATATACCATACCATCATATATACTTAAAATTATACGAGGGTTTAGAAAAATTGACATCATATATGCTATCAAGCAACATAGTAAAAAATAGTCCATTTTTTTTCATCCGTCTCAATATGTGGTCTACTTTTTGCATTTTTAGAAGAAAAGTTATTATTATGGTTTTGTTTGGTATCGATAAATTCAATGGAGTGTAAGAATTTAGCTCGACTTTTTCCCATACCTTGTTCATAGTTCCAATGGAGGACACTACCCTTTTTCCCCCACTCTCCTTCATGCAATTCACAGCTTTTGATGGTGTGAGGGGACATGGTTGATATCAAGTGCGGTTTTAGAGCATATACTTCATGAAACTTGTGGGCTGGAGCTTTGATTTCTACATGAGTCTCAATTTTACCAACAAGAGTAAGATAATTACTGATATCTTTGGTCATAGTGACCAAAACCTGAAGCACTCCATCTGGGTCCGGAATTTCATCACTGAGCTTCTCATATTCTATGGCCAAATGCACCACACTACCCTTATCTTTTGGGGTAGCTTTGGCAAAGATCTTGAAACTCTTGAACCATTTCAATGATCCACCTTCAACAACTCTCAAAACTGAAGTGAAGTTTGCATCATCTATTTCCTCCAAAAGTTCCTTTGTATAAGCTCGAACTCCGTCTGTATTTTTTTGTGTCAAACAATAAATCATAAGTGCGACATTAAAAAATATCCAAAACCTTATTGGGTTGCGAGTCATTGTTATTTATATACATTCATTTCCCTGGCAACTCTCTCCGATGTGGAATTCGTTCTTTTCTTTCCATTTATGCTATTAATTATTGACATATAACGAGAGCATGGCTATGGTATGCGGATAAGTTCTTAACATATTATGTCATATCCCTTTCATTTGTACCAGAAATTAAGGGTTAAACTAGATTAACATCCGCGCGATGCCGCAGATTTTATTTTTTAAAAACGATGTATTTTTTATGAAAATAATAATTACTTTTACAAATATATAAATATTCAAAGTAATCTAAAATTTTAAAAATTATTAGATAAATTTGTAATAATATTGAGTTGATCACATATCATCACACTAAACTTTAACACTTCTTTGAATACTACATTAATATGTGTGTAATTATATGAATTATATTCTCTATCACATATAAGAATTATAAACCAAATATACAATTAACTCGATAATTGCTCTAACTAAAATGCACAAAACTATGATTAAAACACAAAGAAAATTATTAACTCGATACACCATAATATGTACATTCATAATTTGGGTCACCATGTTCTAACATAATTAATAATTAATATAAAATGTAAATTAAAATATTTAAATAAAAATATGTGTTAGAATTAAAATAAAAGAACTATATATTGAATTTACCATTATTGTTAAGAACAACATCAATACTTACTCCAAATATTAATCAAACATTGTGAGATTTTCCTTCATAATTTATATAACCATTCATAAATCAGCATAATGATTAACATTAACACAACTTTTTTTAAAAAAAAATAGTATCAATAGTATATTGTCAATATACTAACTTCATTTCCAAAAAACTAAATTAAATTTAATATATTTGATTAAAAAACTTATATTTAATAAATTCAAATCACTTAAAATATTCTAACTAAAAACAATAATATTTACAATTAATTAAATTAAATATGTCAGACTAACAAAAATATAAATATTTGTCATTTGATATTTCGTGTAAAATTTTTTGATCAATTTAACAATAATTTTAGAGATTGAGGGCTTACAATATGCTCAAAAACTTAAATGGTTAAATTAATATGACATGTCAAAAAAAATGACCAAAAGATATATTAAGCTAATTATCATTTATTGCATAATCAATAAAATTGATTATTTAAACTATCTTTTAAATTGATTATTTAAAAGATGTACTAAGCCAATTATCATTTTTCACAATGGATTATCATTTTGACAATCTTTTAGATTGCAAAAAAATAATTATTTAAACGTATCAATAAAGAAAAAATTGATCTTCCATAAATCAAAACCATGCATTCATCTCTAATTGATTTTTTTTTTTAATTTTAGTACTAAAATACACTTTACAGTGACAATCAATTTGATTATGAATTTATTAGTTCATAATATCCATTTTAGAAATTGCATTTCTTTGTGACAATAAATTTTCATAACATTTGGCACATCAAAATTAAGAAGAAGAAGGTCAATACTGGGTCCAAGAAAAACCATAGCAATGACATAGAAAATAATACAAAGATTTTTTTTTCAAAAAATGTAAATTGCTATGGTGAATACTAAGCAATATATATATATATATATATATAGTATTTGTTTTAATGGAAATGTATATGAAATTCTTGTATACTAAAGAACACTTATTTTGAATTGTGATTTTTTTTACTACCTAAATAATAGTTTTTTGAATTTCAGCATATATGTTGAATTGTTGAAAATTTTTACTTTAAATTAGGCATGATAATTGACTGCAATAATACTTAAATTGTAGGAAAAGTATGTGGTATTTGATTCAAATGGCGCTGATAAATTAAAAATTGGAAAGAAGAGAATCCATCATTTATGTTTCTAACTGTCACCACAAATGTGTTATTACCATATATATTTGATTTAATAGATATATTTTAATATGTTATTTTGAGTTTCTAAAATATTGAAGAGTGTCAAAAGACTATAATTACACATTAGAATGACACGTGTCAATATTTACATGCCATTGTTAATAAATTTATATTAATATATAGATTTGTTGTGAAATTATAAAAATAAGGTCTCTACATTGATGTATGGATTACAATTAAGGAGAAAATATATGCAATTCCTAATTTGTAATCTTAATTTCGTTGAAATATTATGCAATTCCTAATATTATGTATAATATATGCAATTCCTAGCTTTCATCATTCCAGTCACTTATTACGCTTTTGATTAACTAAATATTGTTAACAAAGTAAAGTGCAACAATTAAGGAAAGCATTTCTCTATTGACATAGAAATATTAAATAATTTTCCATATGTCATTAATTCACAGTTATGCTGTCTCAAATTGTCACGTGTCATTCATTCGGCTAATGTATGTCATCATATCATTTTATATTAATATATAGATGTGAGGTGATTTCCACACTGGTCTCTACTTCGATTTTCGTCTTTCTACTATTAAAATATGAAAAAATTTGATAATTGCAATATTTGCACTTAAATGATTTTATTATAGAGAATTTTGACATATATATATAATTTGAATTTTTTGATAGCAATTTTATTTGTCAAATTTAGAAATTGACTAAAAAACTAATGAGCTATAAGACTATTGGTTAGATTTGAATCGTTATAAGGAAAAAGGTTAATTAATGGAAGAACAGCGATAATTTACCTTGTTCATAGTTCCAGCAGAGTACACTGCCGGGTTTCCCCCACTCTCCTTCATGCAACTCACAGCTTTTTATAGTTTGAGGAGACATAACAGATGTCAAGTGCGGGTTCAAGGCATAAACCTCATGAAACTTATCAGCCGAAGCACTTATTTCAACATCAGTCTCAACTTTGCCAACAAGAGTGAGGTATGCATCAATATCTTTGGTCATCGTGACTAAGACTTGAAGCACTCCATGAGGGTCCGGAATGTCGTCGACGTTCGGCTTCTCGAATTCCAAAGCTAAATGCACCAAACTGCCCTTATTATCATCTTTTGGAGTAGCCTTAGCAATCACCTTCATGCTCTTGTACAAGTTCAGAGATCCTCCTTCAAGCTGTTTGAAAACGGATGAGAAGTTCACGTCGTCTATTTCCTCTAGACATTCCTTTGAGAAAGCTAGAACACCGTCTGTATTTTCATGCCACGGAACCCGTCACTTTGGAATAATGCCAAAAGAAAAATGAAGGAAACATTTCTATAATGTTGAAGTACAATATGGCTAACTGATCAGTTAGGTTGAGCCATCAAGTAGAGTTTAATCAGAGAACTTGGAGTATTTTCAAGTCATAATAAGTTAATAACATAATTAGCCATGCATTTGAATTTTAGATATTTCCATTTCATAGTATTTTATAATTTTCATGATATAGTGATATTATTAATAATCTAATTAAATAAGTTGATAAGCCAGTGCTATTCTAAATTCGGATTATCATTAACAATTGATAATTTCATAGAAGGCTTTTTTTTTACACTTTGAAATAAATAATTAAAAATACTGACTTGATAGTCAAAAGTATAAAATAATACTAATAACACTAGTATTGTCAATAAATATATATCAGTATAATTACCGAGAATTGTTGTGGAGTAATTTAGATTTATCCTTTTTATCTAGAGATCTCAAATTTAAATATTTAAGTATAAAACTTAATGAGAAAAATATATAATGTTATCATTATACAACCACATAAGCGGAAATAAATAATTTTACCTTCCTCATAGATCCAACGGACAATGCATCCTTGCTTTCCCCACTCCCCTTCATGTAATTCACAGCTTTTAATGGTTTGAGGGGATATTGTTGATGTTAGGTACGGTTTCAAGGCATATATCTCGTGGAATTTGTCTGCCGGTGCTTTAATTCCTACATTAGTTTCAATTCTACGAACAATGATCATTCTTCCGGGTATTTTTTTTTTTGGTTTGCAATGAGGAATTCTAGCTAAGTGCCAATTTGCAACAACCAACGAGAGTGGAGTTGAATGCTGCAGCCACTTCATTTACACTACTTTATTTATACAACAAAAGTGAAGTTAAATGCTACAGCCAATTTGCATCAACCAATGACAAGGATATACCTACCAGTGAAAGTGTTTCTCTCCACTCACTCTAACTCTAAAATAGAAAAATATGTGTGTTTTACGACTCTTCTTGTCAACTCAAGTCAATTTACAGAAAAGGCTTTTGGCAATTTATTAAATTGCTCTTAAAAATAAATTATAATGAAATTGTTTAATAAATCTATTAAAGTTAAAATATCTTTATTCTAGACACCAAGCATTGCTCAACCTCTAAAGTAAAGATGCCAAAGGATATTCTTTGATAAGAATACTTTTAATACTAATAGGCTTTTGGTAAGTGCACTAGAGTCGATATAGTTTTAATCCCTCAATTAATCCTCGGGTAGCGAATTCTCAAGGATCGAAAATTAATTGTGATCAGCAAAAGAAAATAAAAGTAGAAAACATATGATAAATTTTTGAGAAATTTGATTGGTTAAAACGAAATTAGAAGTAAACACAGAAAACTAAAATTTCAAATGTGAATTCAAATAAGGAAAAGTGTTGGGGTTTCAAGGTTTTGGTTGGGAATCTAATTACACTAAGTTAATGAATTGGGTTTGCATGAATTGGGTGTTCTCTCCTCTCCAATAGTCTAAAGCCTCTCTAAAGGTCATTAAACCAAACCTACATTTACTAAAAGGGGTCCTCTCGGCCTCAATTAACTAAATTAGGTTCATTAAGCCATTAAGGAATTTCATTGAATACATTGTGGGCAAGCAATATCTCTATCCTGACCACACAAGTTCATTGCATTGCAGCCTCATCCAACCTTCATCTCTTGATTCTTCATTTGGGTTTGTTAAAACTGTAACCTACTTGGCCAAGGTAAGCTATAATCAATCAAGCATGTCAATAAACCATTCACAAGGCAATAAATAATTCAATGAATAACAACAACACCCAAGCATTAACTTAGCATAATCATTTACCCAACCTACATCTCTACACCCCAACTAATCCATATTTAAAACAAAAATAATAACATTGATAACCATCAAAGATAGCATTAAAGATTCAAATACAAAAATAAAAGCTCAAGAAAACCAACCCAAGAACCTTGAATGAGGAATCCAAAACAAGGATAAGCTTGGATGATTCATTTCCTCTTGCTTCACTCAAAAGCACTTTAAAAGCAAATAAACGCTAAATGTTCTAGACAAAGAGAATGAAAAATGAATGATGATGTAAGTCCCCCTAAAATGGGTATAAAGAGGGTTTAAATACCCATTGTCCAAGCCACAAAACCCTACATTTCATGTCCCAAAATTTCCCCTAGGTCCCCACTTGTTCTTCCTTTTTTGGAGCCTTTTTTCTTCTCAATTTCACGTGTCACGGCTGTGAGGATTTAAGTGTCACGACCATGATACTTTATTATCTTAAGAGGGCTGCAAAATTCGGCCCTGTCACGGCCGTGAGGGTGGCCGTGATGGTGTCACGATAGTGACATTCCTTCTCTCATGGTCGTGACACTTTACTGGATGATTTTCTTCCATTTCTCTGCTTGTCATGGTCGTGACACTTGGACCTCACGGCCCTGAACCTCCTTCTCCTTGTTTCATTCGTTTTCTTCGTGATTTCATGAAGTTCCTTGGTACCTTTCCATTTTGCATCACTTTTGCACCATTTTCCACTCATTTTTATCCAAATTATTTCATCCTACAAACACCATAACAATCATAAAAATTTTCACCACAGAAATACAATTTATAGGATGAAAATAGATGCATTCTTGCTTGAATTCTACTACCTTTGCACATACTACCTCTTTCATATTTGGGTTGAGACACCTTGATGCTCAATGGCTGGCTTGTGGTCCTCCTCCATCAAAATATGATGCATGCAAATGGATGGGTTGATGCCTTTGATGTCATCAATACTCTAAGCAATGGCTGACTTGAGCTCTCTAAGCACCCTCAAAAGTTTGTCTTCCTTTGCACAACTCAAAGAAGCAGAAACAATGACAGGAAATGTAGAATACTCCCCTAAGTATGCATATCTAAGGTGTGAAGGTAGGGTTTTTTGATCAACTTGTGGTGGCTTATCACTAGAAGGGCTTGGTTTAGGTTTTCCACCCCTAAATCCTCAAATTTAGGTTTGAAAAGATAACCCTCTCCTTTTAACCTCATTGCACTCTCATGTAGGTCAAGTTTCTCTATGTCCTTTGACAAACTCAAAGTGATACATGTTTCATAAGGTTCCTCCCATTGTTTATCTAGAGCTTCCCTCACGAATGGCTCAACAAGATCAATACTAAAACAAGTTGCCTCTAAAGAAGGAAATTTTAAGGTTTTAAACACATTGGATTCTTGAGTTTCATTCCATACCCTTAGAGTCAACTTACCCTTTTGAACATCAATGAGGGCCCTACTGGTGGCTAGGAAAGGTCTACCTAGAATGATAGGAATTTTGGAATCTTTCCCCATTTCCAAAACCAAAAAATCAGTAGGAAAATAAATTTTACCTACTTTTACCAACATATCCTCAATAATACCCAAAGGATAATGAATAGAGCGATCCGCTAGTTGAAGAGAAGCGGTGGATGGTTTAAGCTCTCTTCCAATGCCGAGCTTGTGGAAAATAGAGAGAGGCATAAGGTTTATTGAATCCCCTAAATCACAAAAAGACTTTTCTATACCATAGTTCCCGATTGTGCAAGGAATAGTAAAACTCCCAGGATCCTTGAGTTTGGGAGGAAGTTTGTTTTGGATGACCGCACTACACTCCTCGGTCAAAAGCAATGGTAGCATACTCATCAAGCTTCTTCTTACTTGAAACAATCTCCTTAAAAAATTTGGCATAGTGGAGAATGTGAGAAATTGCCTCAATGAAAAGGATGTTTATTTGAATTTTCTTAAACATGTCAAGATACTTCATGAAAGTCTTTTCCTTTGTTTGATTCTTCAACCTTTGAGGAAAAGAGATAGGTGGAACATCCTTTTACTTCCTCACTTTGGTTGGAAGGGAGCTCTTTGTGCACAACTTCTTCCTTGGAGTTGGGATCCTCTACATTCTTACCCTTATCCTTTGTTGGTTTCTCTTCAACTTTAGGGTCTTCGAGTTGCTTTCCACTTCTAAGATAAATAGTCATGGTTTGCTTAGGATTGACCTTCGATGTGCTAGGCAATTTCTCTTTCTCCCTATATGTCATGGCGTTAACTAATTGTCCAACTTGTCTTTCAAGATTTTGGATTGTGGCTTGTTGGCTTTGGATAACTTGCTCCATCTTGGCATTTCTAGTTTCCATCTTGGACATAAATTGCATGAGCATATCTTCCAAATGTAGCTTTTTCTCTTGAGTAGGTTGTTGAGGTGGTGGACGTTAAGCTTGGTGTTGGCTTGGTTGAAATGGGGGTCTTGGTTGAAAACCCGATAGTCCTATAGGTCTAGGTGTATTGGTAGTGTTAGGGCCTTCTAAGAAAATTTAGGATGATTTTGTCATCCCGGGTTATAGGTATTGGAATAAGGGTCATTCCTTGGTTGAGGTATAGCATATCATCCTATATAGCTCACTTCTTCCATGCTTACACCCACTCCTTGGGTCATCCCACAAGTCATATTATTTTGCCCCATAACTCCACAAAAACTACATCTAATCCTATATTAGCATCAAGCAACATGTTCATCTTTCTAGAAAGCTCCGCCATTTGAGCACCAAAATCATTAGGATTAGATGTAGTTACCTCATGAATATCGACTCTTTGACCTCTAACCGCTTTTTGTTAAGAGTTATTATCCAACATCTCATAAATATCATAGATTTCTTCTGCGGTCTTGTCCCCAAAGTAACCATCGGTGGCGGTATCCACAAGAGTTTGTCCATGCATAGTAAGCCCATCATAGAAGAATTGGGTAATGAGTGCCAAAGGAAATTGGTGATGAGGACATTGAGTAAGTAGCATCTTGAACCTCTCTCATGCCTCATAAAATGGTTCACATTCCAATTGTAAGAATGAACAAATCTTGTTCCTAAGCTCGACTGTCTTTTGTGGGAGTAGTACTTTATCATGAACTTCTCATAAACCTTATCACATGTGCCTAAAGATCCCTCCGGAAGATTGATCAACAATGCCTTAGCCCAATCCTTAAAGTATAAGGGAAACACCGCATTCGAAGCTCATTCTCGGTCAAGTCATGAAGAGGGAAAGTTTGTATTGTAGTGTAAACTCCCTAAAAAAGGTAAGTGAGTCTTTTCCCCATAGTCCATTAAAACAAGGTAATATGTTGAAGTGGATATTCTTCAACTCATAGTTTTGGGCCGCCGAACTCAACCGAATACAAAATGGTGATGCGCTAATAACCTGCCTTTGAATCTCCCTCATGTTCATTCTAACTGGCATTGCATTCCAATTTCCTGCTCCTGGTAATTGCCCTATTCCTTCTTCATGCTCATTCCCAACCCTTGGCCTTGGAATTTCAGCCATTCTTTTCCTTCTTTAGCGGCAAGATTAGCCCGACACAACCGTTCAATTTTTGGTAGTAAAGGAAGAATTTCTAGATTTTCCAAGCTTTGATTTCACCTCAAATTCATATAAAACCTAGAAACAAAACAAAAGAAACAAGCAAAACAGTGAAAATAAACAAAAAATCACAATTAAAAACGCCGATCCCTGGCAACAGTGCCAAAAACTTGGCCGGCTTCTAGCAAGCACATTAGAGTCGATATAGTTTTAAACCCTCAATTAATCCTCGGGCATCGAATTCTCAAGGATCAGAAATTAATTGTGATCGGCAAAAGAAAATAAAAGTAAAAAACATATGATAAACTTTTGAGAATTTTGATTGGTTAAAACGAAATTAGAAGTAAACAAAGAAAACTAAAATTTCAAATATGAATTCAAATAAGGAAAAGTGTTGGGGTTTCAAGGTTTCGGTTGGGAATCTAATTACACTAAGTTAATGGATTGGGTTTGCATGAATTGGGTGTTCTCTCCACTCTTATAGTCTAAACCCTCTCTTAAGGTCATTAAACCAAACCTACATTTACTAAAAGGGGTCCTCTTAGCCTCAATTAAATAAACTAGGTTCATTAAGCCATTAAGGAATTTCATTGAACACCTTGTGGGCAAGCAATATCTCTATCCTAACCACACAAGTTCATTGCATTGCAACCTCACCCAACCTCATCTATCAATTCTTCACCTGGGTTTGTTAAAACTGTAACCTAGGTGGCCAAACAAGTCAATAAACCATACACAACGCAATAAATAATTCAATGAATAACAACAACACCCAAGCATTAACTTAGCAGAATCATTTACCCAACCTACATCTCTACACCCCAACTAAGAAAGATAAGTATCCATATTTAAAACAAACATAATAACATTGATAACCATCAAAGATAGCATTGAAGATTCAAATACAAAAAGAAAAGCTCAACAGAACCAACCCAAGAACCTTGAATGAGGAATCCAAAACAAGGACAAGCTTGGATGATTCATTTCCTCTTGCTTCCCTGAAAAGCACTTTAAAAGTAAATAAACCGTAAATGTTCTAGACAGAGAACGAAAAATGAATGATGATCCAAGTCTCCCTAAAACGTGTATAAAGAGGGTTTAAATACCCCTTGTCCAAGCCACAAACCCTACATTTCATGTACCAAAATTGTCACGACCTGAGAACAGACCATGACCGGCGCACGATGCGAACCATCTATGGGATGCCAGCCAATCTCGCACAAGCCTCAGATAACAGAACTAAAACTAATTTAAACCATTTTCGAAAGTTAATAAATAAATATCCAAATTCATTAAAAACATAAGTTTTTATAATATTAAAACATTAGACAAATAATAAATCATACTTAGTATCAAATAAGTTTACAGAATATAATCCCATAGTAATACCGGTATGGAGCAACTAACAAAAACATAACTGAGCCTGAAACGAGAGGACACTCACTGTAAAGTGGAACACCTCACTACATGCAAGATACTGAAAGACTATCGAATGCCAAAATGTGAACCTGAGAAATAGATAATGAAAAAATAGACAAGAAACAAAGAAAAATGGGTAAAGACCCTAGTGAGGAAAAGACACTCCAGAATGCCTCATGCGTGCCTCACAAAAACCGTTTTGGAAACATTTCAAAATACCGCAAGCAATAGAAGTGTATATATATATGTATACACGCTAAGTATACCCATAGTCGGGTCTATGACCGGCGTACGAGGCAGACCATTTGTGGAAGCCCGATCCATCCCGCACAAGCCTTTGTGATCAAATATACTACCCGACTTATAAAAATACTTATTATTCCATATTCCATGTCAAGCCCGACATATCAAAAATAGCATACTTAATTTTAAAGACACAACCTATGTGTTTGAAGCTGTTATTTCACTCACCTGGTATCCAAAGCCGTGGATCTAGTCAAATATCGCTCGCGGGTGGCTGCTCCTACTGGCAGACACACTGAGTTGTACATATACAGACATAACAAATATCAATATGTGGTACTGTGGTAGTACCGATGCATGTATGCGAATGCTAATGTAGACTAACTCTTAATGGTATCGAGAACTTATGCCAAAATACCCAAACTCTCATTTCAATCTATACCTGATAGATCAAACACTTATATTGGCTGCCATCAGTCTCTCAAGCAAGGATCTAGCCTCAGATCCTACAAACAACCTCAAAATCATCAAGAATCCAAATCCCCAAATTCAGACTTCTTGACCCACTCAACACAATTCGTCAAATCTTGACGCCCAACGTCAGATCTATGTATTTCTGACACCTATCTATCATAATACATCATATACAAATTCGGATCTGATGAGAAATCTACCAAAATTCGGAAGCCTAGCTAAGATCAAACCCATTTCGTTCAAACACGAAATCCTTGAAAATCGAAACTAGAATCCCATGGTTACAACCTTAACCAAGCTTAATCTACCCATATTTAACTTCCTTTACAACAAAAAAGGAAGATCTGAATAAAACTCCAAAATTCGTTCAAAACTCTAGATGAACAAAGATGAGGTGAGATGACGGAAAGAAGAGATCAAATAATGATTCTTACCTTCAGAATCGCAATGGAAGTGCTGAGGAGTGATTGCAAGTGCAGAGGAGTAGTTGAGAGAGTGATTTTAGTGGGTGAGAGAGTGATTTTAGTGGGTGAGAGAGTGATTTCCAATAGTAACATATTTAATTCTAATCTCTTATTACTTGAATTCTCCAAAATACCATGAATCGAACACAACGGAAATTTCAATCTCAACCTAGCATGAACTCCTTGTTCATACAACATAATAAACCTCAAAATTTCACTAAGGTAGCCTCAAACCATATCATACGAACTCAACTACAAGTATTCTAATATCAAATCGATTTAGAGATCACTAC
>CAODLS012719080.1:0-16415 GCA_948243855.1 Flueggea neowawraea
GTACAAGTTTCGGTTTTTCTCACAACGTTAGGTATACTTCTTGACACCAAACTTTCTGTTTTGTACATGCATGTTCTTGGGTGATTTCTTTTTGTTTTGGTTGGACTAATAACCTTAAAAGACTCATAAGAAACCTAACAAAGTCTATATAAGACTTCATTTATTCAATAACAAGGCAGAAGCAAGTTTAGTCTAAAATTCAGTTCTCTCTCTCTATGGCTCTCTAGTTTCTCTTTCTATCATCTTCTGAAATCCGATGGGAAATTAAGGGAGGAATATGAGGCTGTTGTTGATGGCAAATGTCCTATAGTTCTGTTCATTACTGTGCATTGGCTCCAAAAGACAAAGTACGTAGTAAGTTGCTAAGGGTGCGCAATAGTGGAACGGTGAGGGGCATTGTACAGTAAGGTGTTCATGCCCGAGAGCCTTCTAATTTTTATATCATGTTCTCATGCTACTTAACAACTTAAATATCGTCTAATTCTTATTGTCATTTAGTCATTATTATAGCCTATATGTTCTACATTTCCAAATTAGCATTTATATATAGCTAGAGTCTTCCCTCCCTTTCCCAACTCCAACACAATGGCAACACCAGAACCAGAGTCATTGCTTCAAGGTCAGGCAGAAGCATGGAAATACATGTTTGCTTTTGCCGACTCCATGGCTCTGAAATGTGCCATACAGCTTCGCATACCTGACATCATCCACTCATACGATGCCTCCATAACCTTATCCCAAATCGCTTCTTCTATCACCACCACTGCTTCCGTTGATATCCCCTACATCACCCGCATAATGCGATTCTTAACCCGCCGGAGAATCTTCACTGCTCATTCTCCGTCCGATGGCGGAGAAACCCTTTATGGACCGACCCATGTTTCCAAATGGTTTTGTCAAGATTCTGAATATACTCTTGTCCCCATGGTCTTGATGGAAAACCATCCTTGGACACTTGCTCCATGGCATTGTTTCAGCAACTGTGTCAAAGAAGGTGGTATTGCTTTCAAGAAAGCTCATGGTAGCGAAATTTGGGATTTCGCATCTAAGAATCCTGAATTTAATGACTTGTTCAATAATGGCTTGGCCTCTACTTCTAGGGTTGTCGTACGTGCAATTCTAACTGGGTATAAATATGGGTTCACCAATGTTGGGTCCTTGGTTGATGTGGGTGGTGGCACTGGAGAATTGATAGCTGAGATTGTTCAGGCATTTCCACACATAAAAGGAACCAATTTTGATTTACCACATGTTGTCGCAACAGCTCCCAAGTTTGAGGGAGTTACTCATGTTGGTGGCAACATGTTTGAGGCCATTCCTAGTGCTGATGCTGTTATCATGAAGGTTAGTATCATAGTCGATCTGTTTCTCACTTAGTTTCTTCACAAGAAATGCAACTTAAAGATCTCAGCATTACTTAATCTATATACTGAGGCATAACAATATTCATATCTTTGTCCTTTTAAACTGTTGTATACTCCGATTAAGATATTTATTTTGATGAAATTACAATTATAAGAGAGGATGTGAATTTGAATATTAAAGCAGTTGCAAATTTTCTAAAAAACGAACATACAAAATGGTTTTTAAAGGTAAATTACTTTAAAAATAAACTGAAGTGCACTTTTCTATTTCACATGATGGGATCGTTTTAGATGACAAATCAACGGTGGAGAAGTTTTATTTTTTTGTGATCTTATCCGTTTTTCTTCTCGTGAAGCTGAACTTTCTGCTTAGTTCTGTTTTTAATATTTGTTTCAGAAAAGAATTTTTGGTTTTATGATAAAGAATGTTCCTCTTTACTAGGTGGTAGATGGTAGTTGTAATAGTATTAAAATAAAAATTTCCGGAATTTCACTACACTAACTATATATAATAATGATTAATTAGAAAAATATGCAATTCGCGCTTAAAGTTTGTACTGATAGCTATGGCCACCAATTGAAAATAGCATGATTGAGCTATTAACCTTTTGTATCAATTTTTTTAGATGTTTTTAATAGTGAAAATTTTGTGTAAATATTTTAGATTTAATCTAATGACTAAAATTTTACCAATATATTAAAAAATTTGACTCAAACAACTTAATCTAAACTATTATATTAAATATAGAGTGTATAAAAATATTTCAACAATTGAAAGTATATAAAAGAGACATGACAAAAGTATCTTGCCCATTTCGATAGTAGGTGTCAAATGGTTGTTGTAATAGTCCTAAAATTAAAATTTTCAAAATTTGAGTAAAGTAACTATACATAATAATGATTAATTAGAAAAATATGCAATACACGTTTAAAGTTTGTATATTGAAAGTGGTAATATAGCATTTTAAAATAATTAGTAGAGTTATATGTAGCAATTAACAGATCAAGAATTGATTTTTTAGCAAGAATTAAAGTCAAAAAAACTAAAGCAAGTATAACATTACAAATAATATTTTACCTATTGACAACTTAGTAAAAGATATATGTTTTATATGCCAGTTCGAAATGTTAGATATTCAAATAATTTAATTAATCGGTCATTTTGTTTTTTTTTTTTTCACATCCAACCAATCCTTTCGCTCCCAACTAGTCATTTTAATTAGATTTTTTTAAATCTTAATTTGTTTTCCTCTTAATAATTGAACATGACTATCCATAATTTAATTTTCAATGATGGTGATGCCTAGTTGGCATATTTCTCTGATGTCCCTCATCACGAAAAATCCTTATCAACATCAAAGTCGCCATTGTATACCTACTTCACATCACCTATTTCCACATTTTCTTGATGTTGATGGATCAACAATTTTAGAGTAGTAAAAATACGGAAGTATGTATAAGATAAGAGAAGTAGCAACAAACTGACTTCATTGATCAGAGTAAGAAAAAAGAAGGCAACAGAGTATATATACAGAGGAGAAAAGAGAGAGCAAATAATCACCTCAGCTCCTCACTAATGAATGTAATCTACAATGGATAGCATCTAATTAGAAACTAAGGATTCCATAAATTTACCTTAAATTGGGTCTAGAACTCTTTCTTTGCTATTTATATAAACCAAATTCATTTGGAATTATTTACTTAAATTAGCTATATTTACTCTTTACTGTCCTTTTAATGAAGACTTCTCATTTCCCGATTAACTTGTTTCTGATGTGACTAGATGCTATAAATATTATGTAATTTAATTTCATGTTTTGTGTTTTCTTTTTTCACTATATTACATATTTAATTACTATATATTACGATTTTAACGTATGCTGTTCGATCCACACTAATATTATTTTTTAAGGATTGAATTTATTGATTTGTAATCTATTTCCATAGTATCTTATTTCAAAAAATAAATGAAATTAATTTTTTGATAAAAAGGAAAAATAATAAAAACTAGAGAGAAACAATTATAGAACAATATAATAAAGCAATAATTATTGAACTAATTAATGGATATTTTCAAATTTTCTTTATGGAGTTCATATTGCACGATTGGAGCGATCAGGATTGTGTAAAGATCTTAAAAAATTGCCGAAAAGCAATAAAAGGCGAAAATGGAAAGCTCATTATAGTTGAAGTAGTTTTACAACCGGAAGGCACCGGCGATTTCGATGACACTGCCATGGTTATGGATCTAGTGATGATTGCTCATACCACAGGAGGGAAGGAAAGAACTGAAGTTGAATGGAGAAAACTATTGAAGGAAGCAGGTTTTCCTCGCTATAACGTCACTAAGATTCCAGCTTTGCCATCTGTTATTGAAGCCTATCCTCAATATTTTTGAACTGCAGGCTCTTTCATGGTTGATGGTAGTTTAGCTTTGACCCAATAGCTACATTAATATCAACTTTTGAGATGTTCCTCTTGGTTAAACATTAACACCACTTGACTTGAACCTATTGTAAATAATTTAATAATTCAAGTCACGACCAGATTCTTATGTCTCTAGCGATGGACAAGGAAATTTTTAAGGTGTTCAAGTTCCAAGTCATTTGATATTGTTATGAATACTTATAAAAATAAAAAAAAAATATTGTTACGAATAATTATTAAATTGAACCAACTTTGATACCGGTTTTAATTTTTTTTTCGACTGCCAAGGAAACTTATTTTAACATATTTGAATAAACTGACCTTTGAAATTTCTTTTTTTTTTGTTTTTTAAATTAATTTGATCTGGCTCTCAATATTTGTTTTATTCTTTTCCTCAAAAAAAAAGATTTCTTTTATTTTAATATTTTGCATCATCTTGACCTGAGAATGACGAAGGGTAAAAAAAAAGACGTTATGAATGGTTGATTGGAGTAGAATGGATGTCGTGGTCGTTAAACAGTGAGCAACATTTTGAATTTGAAAGTTTTATTAAGAAACATGAATTTTGAGTTTACAACAAATTTGTCACAATGCCTACAATCATTATTTGATCAAAAAAAAGTCTACAATCACTATTTGTTTTCTCTTTTTTGCCTACACTTTTTTTGTTGTCAATGTCGTGACAACTAATATGGTATATTCTATTTTAAAATTATTTTTTAAAAAACTATTTAGCTAAAATTGATCCACGTCTACTCTTCAATTTCAGTTTGAGAGTTTAGAATTCATTAATCCTCTCTTTTTGAGATGGAGGGAAACCTTAACACATTTGCTTCAACGATAGATGCAAGGAATTCTTATAACTCTCTTGTTTTTACGAGGAACAAACACAAAAACCGCACAATTTCTCAAACAAATAGATGCTATTTCAAAGTGTTCCCAATAATAATTTAATGTCTTAAGTAAAGTACACACCAATCCAAAAGCTTTTAAGTAATAAAATATTCGGTAGGTGAATGAAATAAATGAGCTATTAATAAGCAAAAGTGAGCCAAATGAGGTTTCAAATTGTTATAGTGAACTTCTTGGTGTTCTCTGATATCTCCAAAGGATATTTATACTTCTTTTTGAAAATTAAGCCAAGGTGGGGCTCAAAACTATTATGAGATAGAAACTCCTTGATCGAATGCATGACATAGTCTATTTGCATGCATAAGATTGGGGCTTGAATGCATAAGTTTGTAAATCTTCACCTTTGCTTGCGTGCATAAGCAATATCTTGCGTGTTGGCCCAAATAGCAGCCAAAAGGAGGATGAATTGGTTTTCTTGAAATAATAGATATTTTTAAAAGCTTTTTTTGGAAAATAAAATTTACAAAATAAATGAATAATTAATGAAATATAACAAGGTAAAATATGGAGTTGAAAAAAGAGAGAATCAAGCCCGAGATTTACCATGGTTTGGCTTAACCAATCCTACGTCCACTCCTCAAGTGTGAATTTAAGAGTTTTTTTTTCACTTTCTTGCACTTTCAAAGTAATAGATCAACTTGCTTCAAAGGGGCAAGCTCCCTCTTACACTTCAAGTTCATGAGTACTTGACAACCTTTACAAATTATTACATCATAGTTGTTAAAGACCTTATAAATAATCAATAATACTACAAGGATGGATATGAACCACTCTCTCAAAAGAAAATTACAATTATAAGCTTAAAGAGAGGAAATTAGATCAAACTAAGCAAATGACCAAGATTGACTCTAGAAAGATGTAAACAATTTGAACTTTTATTTTTTGAAAAGGTTAGAGGCTCCAGAATCAGTTACCGCACCTGGACATTCAAACTAGGTTGACACCCACTTAGCAACCTCTTCATGCTCGGGATCTCCATGTATTATTGAATAGAAAAAGAAAATGAATAGTAAATTGTTAATACAACCCATTTAGGGAAAAACAACAAAGAAAAGCAAATACACTCAACAAATCAAAGGACCCAAAAATGCCCAGTCATGTTGAGATAATCATAAATCAAGCCTATACAGAAAGGCGGATACCTATGCCACTAGTTTTCCACTAAGGAAGAATGACTGAAGTTTGCCAACTTATTTGCAACCCCATTACCCTCTCTATATTTATGGCTGACTGATCGATGCCTTACAAGTGCACAAGGATCGTTGTAGTTTTACTTTGGAAGTATCCCTAGGGTTATCGAATCTAATGGAACAAGTACTAAATGTGATCAATTCGTAAAAAAAAAGCAATAAATAAGATGATTTGATTTTTGGGGTTTCTAATTAAATAAGAAAAATTAACAAAGGCAAGCAATTGAGAATGAAAAGAGATAAACAATTGATAATAAAGTGCTAGGATTTTCGAGATTTCAACTAAAGAATCCTACTTGCTACACTAATGAATGAGGTTTTGGAATTGAGTGTCATCTCCACCGAGCTAGCCTAAAGCCTCTCTCAAGGTCATTCATGTCATACTTACATTTACTAAAAGGGTTATCTCGGCCTCAATTAGGTAAAGTAGGTTCATTAAGCCATTGAAGAAATTCATCAAACACCTTGTGGGCAAGCAAAATCTCTATCCTAAATCACACAAGTTTAATGCTTGTAGACTTCACCTAGCCTTCATCTTTCAATACATCAATTAGGTTTATCAAAACTACAACTATGATGGCCAATAACAATCATAGTCAAGCATAACAAGTCAATAAATCAATTTCATAGGCAATCATTGAATTAAGAACATAAATCACAAGACCCATTAAAAATAAACTTCAAAAATGGAATTCAAATGCATAAAAACAAAACTCATTCATTAAATAGCAAGTATTTGTCAATAGTTTGCATCTCTAAGTCCTAACAAGAGATTTTAAGCTACCGTGATTAAGTAAAATAAAATAAAACAATAAATGCTAAAATAAAACATAGTAACCAAACACAAATGTGTAGAATTAGAGGAAGGGTTGATGTAGAGAGCCTTTTCAAGTCTCCTTCAAGAGATTCCTAATCTTTAAGCTCTCCCTTTTGTTCTTGCACAAAACCCTAAAAACTAATTCTAACAATTGAAAGACAAAAGGAATGTTTTTGGGTATGTAGAGAATGACCTAAAAAGGGCAAATATAAGGAGTATTTATAGCCCCATACATGTGCCAAAACCTTACATAAAATTCTACCAAAAGTGCCCCTTGCATGTGCATTGGTCCCCACAGGCTTTTCTTCCCCGAAATTGACTACCTTTTGTCCGCAATTTGGCGTTAAAATTGTGAAGACATGACCAAAACATGCAAGACACCGCCGTGTCTTCTTCCTGTGTATTATGACAATGCCTTGTCTTGCTACTCCATGATCGTGTCTTGTTTTTGGGTGTTTTTTCTTCATAGCTTGGCTTGCCATGGCCGTGGGCTGCAACCACCACGGTTGTGACACTTCTTTTGTTCACTTTTTCTTCAATTTCTTCATATTTTCTTAAGTTGGTTCAATGCCTTCTAACTTTACATCATTTCTCCATCATTTCCAACTAATTTCCTTTCATTTCTCTCATCCTACAAAGATCACAAACATCATATTAAATTTATTATAAAAGCATGATTTGTAGGAGAAAAAAGTATGAATTATTGCTTGATTTATTATGTAAATTTAGCATGCATCAAACTCCCTCACACTTACTTGTTTGCTTGTCCTCAAGCAAACTAATTCAAAACCCGGGGACAAGAATACAATTCAAATCAAAGAGACCAAAGAAATCTTATACTATGCAATTATGCGAATAAAATGATTAAGAGAGGAATAACATGCCATTTATCAATCACATAAATCAAACATTGGCATTGAAAAGGGGATTGTTTTTCAAAAGTTCACGAAAAATCAATTCCCCTAACCTATTGGTATCTCCAAAGCTTATCTCCCTCTTTGCTAAGCTTAAAACACACTTTTCTTTAGTTATAGAAGAAGCTTGGCATTTTCAATCATTCCTTTGCAAATGTAAGTGTTTTTACTTACTTTGTCATTGATTTCATTTCCTTTTTAGTGCTTCCACTTTCATTTTGGGTGCTACAAACAAGTGAGTAAATTAAGGGCTCATGTGTGTTCACTTATTTATTATCAACGAGGAATACTTATCATTTCTTCCTCGAGGTTGGAGCCCCATGCACTTCTCTTTATTTAGGTTCACCCTCAAAAGCGAAGCATCATCTTTAAAGCATCCAACTTAAGCACTTAATCTTTTAATCAAACCAAGCTTACTCTACATTAATCAACATTTAACCATTCATGCAAAATCATTTAGTAACAAGTTCGAAAGTCTTTATATGCAACCACTAATAGGTTAAGGATGTTGATAAATAAACTCCCAATTATGCCACCTAAAAAATGCCAAATTACAAACAAAATTCCATAAATAGTATACATTCCTCTATTAATCATGTTAAAAGCATACTAACACATTATGAAAATCCTCCAACAAATTCAATTCAAATTCATTCTTTCCAAATTTGATGCATTCTAAAACAAATAAGAATGATTTCAAGCATTTTGAAGCAAAATCAACACAAGCAATGAAAATAAAAGCAATTAAGCAACAAGTGATGAACGCTCAATTATACATATTTGTATTGTCGAATTCCTATCATTTTGGTTATAATTGAGATGTTTTCATAGGTTATGGTGTTTTATTGGTTCATATTTTATTTTTCAGGTCATGTGATGGTGTCTTGATAGAATTGAATGAAAGCAAGCCAAAACGGAGATTAAACGACAACTTTCGAGGCTTTCAACATCAGACAAGGTATGGGACCACAAGACACGACCGTGTAATACCGTGTCCTATTTGTCTTGGTCAAAGGCACCTCCAAAAAGTATGACACATTTTGGAAGCCCAAGACACGGCCGTGTAATATCATGTTCTGCCCGTGTCCTATTCGCTAGAGTTAAGTGCACATTCAAAAAGCAAGGCACGGCCTTGGAGCCCAAGACACACCCGTGTCTTATGAGTTTTGTTCATGTCTTGCTAATTTCAGAGCCAAATGCATCAAAGAAGTGAAACGATGAAGTTTTAAAGCAAGACACGGTTTGGGAACCGAAGACACGACTGTGTAATGTCTTTATCGGGCCGTGTCTTGCCAAAACACAACATTTTGGGCTATTTTTTCTTTAGATGAACCCTAATCTTGGGGAGCCGCCATTTGCACACAAAAAAAGAGTTCTAGAGAGGGAAAGAGCTGCGTTTCAAGGGGAGAATGTCCTTGGAGTGGATCGACATCAAAATCGAGTGGATTTCTTGAAGATTTAAGGATTCTCAATTGGTTCTTTCATTCTCTGTTGTTTTCATTTCATTTTTGTTGTTGTTTCTACTGATATTATGAGCTAAATTAACATGCATCTAAATGTGATGAACCCTATGATGAATTTCTGGTTGGGTTTTGTTATTTTGTTACTTTGTTCATGAATTGAGACTCATCTATCATTTATATGTTGTTATTGTTGGATTGATTCTACCGGTGTTTTGATTTGACAATTGATTGCATGCGTAGGAATTGAGAGATTTATCGTGTGTTTTGAATCGCTCATAGGTGAGAGGAGTTGCACGTAAACCTAGAGATATGTCGACGTAAATATTCCAGATTAAGGTCAAATTTAATATGGGAATTCATTAATCTTCGTTAATGCAACGTGAGGGTATTAATTAGGATGAGATTCTGGTTAATCAACTTGACATTAGATGCTAATTGACTCGAGAGAGAGCTTAATATATGTTAGGAATTCCTACGGTCCAATTGTATGAACAAGTGACTTAGTGACAAGGTCGGTTTTTCTTAGGTAGTCCTAAGGGGATTCAACATCTGAATGCTACTGATACCCTTGATTGTTAGGTTCCTAAACTCTCTTTGTGTTGTTGTGTTGTGTGTTGGCGTGTCTCCATTTATTTTAGTGTTTATTGAAACCTGTTTAGTTTGTAGGCTAGATAATAGAGAAAGTCATTACTAGTACTCTTAGTCTCTGTGGAATATGATACTCGGTACTCAGGTCTGCATACCACAATCGATAGGTGTGGTTGCCTGCCTACCAACTAGCAATAAAAAAAAATCCTCCCCCACACTTATTTTGAAAATTGTCCCCAATGTTCGACAAAGTAAATCCAGATCATCCCTGACAAGAGCAATGAACATGGGGAAAAATCCAACTTTCAACATTAAGCATTAAAAGTAAAGAGGGAAAAGGTTAAGAAAGCTTCTCTGTTTTTTTGCTTCTGCTTCCTCTATGCATGCACGCTTCCACTTTAGGCATGAGACAATAAAAGTGAGTAAACACAAGTATATAGGCATGACATAGGGCATACGAACATAAAGGCGTAAATATCCTTCCTACTTGCGTTTATTCAATGAAAACATAAAATATAAATGCAAAAGTAAAGGATACACATAGTTTAATGTCATTGCAGATGTAAAGTAGTTTAAAGTCATTTCAAACGGTGATGTTAGAGCTATTTGGGATGTCAAATAGTCCTTATGGTGCACTTCTTGTATGGTCTCATCCTCTTTTCATTAATAATGATTGACTTGTAATCATTAAGTAAAATGTCAATGGCACCACATGAATAAATTTTTTAAATTAAAAATGGACCACACATTGGAATTTTTGGGTTCCAAAGAACATTATTTTTGGGTAGAAAATAGTAAACTTGTTGACCTTCAAAGAACTCACTCTTAAAAGCAATTTCATCACATTCATTCTTGATTTTATCATTTAGAACCAAACCATTTTCCAAATTATTAGCTCCCTTTACACTAGGTGTACTCTCTTGGTTTTTCATTAGGTTTTTCCTTACTCTCTTTACCACTTGATGGTGTTGTTGTGTGACTTGTATCCAACATGCAACAAGACTCCACATTCCTAGCATTTTTATCACAATTATGTAATGAAGACATCTTTAGATCACTAAAAACATGGAAATCTTATGTCTCACTACCTACCCTAAAAGTCAATTTACCATCACTCACATTAATGAGAGCTCTCCCGTAGCTAAAAATGGTCTAACAAAAATAATAGGGAGGTCAATAGAACTATCTACTTCAAGCACATAGAAATCGGCGTGCAAATAGAACTTACCAACCTTTACAAAGATGTTTTCCACAACTCTCAATGGATATTTGATGGAATGATCAATAAGTTGGAGTGAAATAGTAGTCGGTGTAAGCTCTCCTATCCCAAACTTGTTGAATAATGAGGAAGATTGACTGAAGCTCTTAAGTCACACAAGGAGTACTTGATATTCATATTACCAATTGAGCATGGAATCATGAAGCTCCCTAGATCCTTAAGCTTTGGAGGTAGCTTGTTTTGAATGACCAGATTACACTTCTGTTCACCTCGGATACCAAAGAAATTGAAATTGAATACATAATAACGGAATCAGACATTGTAACTGTGGCCATATCGACTTCCACTTCAGACATTTTCGTTATAGAAATCAATATGTCTACTAATTCCTCATGAGCATTTGATATTGGATGTGGAACTCATATTTGCATTAACTTGCAGAGGTTGAGAAATAATAGATCTTTGATGAAAGGTGAAGTGGACCTACGAGTGGACAATGGAGCAAGAGTTGTTGCATTAGCTGTAGGGACTTATTATTTGACTTTGCCTAGTGAACTTGTTTTACAATTATCGAATTGTTATTATATTCATACTATGAGTAAGAACATTATTTCCGTTTCTTGTTTAGACAATGATAGTTTTCATTTTATTATTGAGAATAATAATCTTTCCACCTACAATGGAGACATTTGTTATGATGTTTCCACATTATCTTTTGGTCTCTATGTTTTAAACTTGGAACAAAGCAAGCCCATCTATAACGTTAATAAAAGGTTAAAATCAAATGATTTAAACCAAAGACGTCCCCGTATCTAAGTAGTTTATCAAAACATATACATATATTTATTTAAAAATATCTAAATACGCAACATACCGAACATACATCTTGTTTATTCAATAAATCAAAAGTTCAACCGAAACATTTGTTAGCGAAACATCGCAAAATACTAAACGTTGTATTTTTCCAAAACAATGCATTTAATCCAAAAACAATTACATGTTTAAGAAATATCTTAAAATCCAAAACAAAGGATTTATTACCGAAACCATATAAATATTAAAGTATAATATTTATTTCAAAAATCATTATAATTCAACAAAAACATTTACCACAAAAACATAACAAATCTCAGAGTAGATTTTTCATAATCTTTAAATCAAAAACAATTAATCATGCAGTAACGCATATAAAAAATAGTGAGAGATATATATTACGAATATATCCATTCAAAAATAATAAGTGGATTATTAAACACATAACTAGGTTATTAAGTTAACAAATCCTTAGATTAGTCCAATTTCAGAGATATTCTAAACACATCAAAAACAATATAATTTAGAAGACACAACATGTGTGTTTGAAGCTGCCATTTCACTCATCTAGATATCCAAGCTGAATGGTCCAAACATGTACCACTGGCGGCTGGCTAATGTCGCATACCAGGATACACAGATGAAGTAGTTATCAAAGCAATATCAATGACATGATACGGATACAGTGGCGGTACCAAAATGTAAAATGATGCAATGCAAATCATCGAAGTCACCGAAAACCCATTTCGAGTGAGAATCTATTGTTCTGAACCCAACATGAGAATATCAACTCTGATCCTCCAATAATTCAAAATCACCAAAATTACACTTTTGGTCATTTCGATAGAAAACTACACTAAAATATCCAGATCTCAATTCAATCGATGGAAATCGAATTCGAGCACTCACATTGACCATAATTGACCTCTTAAGCAGGAATCCAATATCCATTTCAACAAACAAACTCAAAATCATCAAGATTTTCTAACTTTAAATTTAGATTTCTTGATCTCATAGAAACAAATCATCACATCACCACACCCAGCTCAAATCCAAGTATTTCTAACTCTAATCTATCAAGATATAATAGAAACAACTTTAGATTTGGCAAGGAAATCATCAAAAAACTGAAACCCTAGCTCAAGAACAACCCACTTCATTCAAACTCAAAAACCTCCAAAATCGAAGTCAAATCATGCTCATCAAACCTCAATCCATCATGATTTAACATTCCCATAACTCCTATTACAACAAAAATAACAAATTAGAACTTTAGAAAGGAATTTTGCTGAAAACTCAAATGAAGAAATCATGAACAAAATGAAGAAAGGAAGAGATTAATGAAGTGTTCTTGCCTCAATAAATGGAAAGGAATCAATGGGAAGACAAGAGAAGTCATGAGGAACGAATTGATAAAGTTTGGAAGTGATTTGCAGTGAAAAATAACGAAGACGAGTCAGGGAAGGGGTATTTATAACCCACAAGGACGGAACGCCGCGTTGCACAAAATTTTTCTTAGAAAATAGCTTTTTACGTGTGTAGCACAAGATTCTACCCGCGTAACACTGTCTTACACGTGTAATATTGCTTACTACATGCATAGACGAAGGTTTCCAGCTCCAATCCTATTTCGCTTGATGATCTACGCGCATGACAACCCTTCAATGCACGTAGAAGACCTTCTAGACGCATTTCAAGCTAAATTTCTCACTTCTGATATGTTTCTAACTTAGAAACACAACTTCCAACACTTTCGAAACAATTCTAACTCTCCAAACTTGTCATCCATCATCATTGGACAATCTTAATCATTATAACATCAGGTTGAACATCAAACTTTGCAAAGGTTGACATTATTAAACTCTGTTGATATTTTTATTTATCATATAAACACCCAATCATCATCGGAATCATTCAAGAATTAATTTAAAATCAAACAGAAAGCTATAGGACTCCAATCAAAACAGACGGGGTACTACACGTATGTTGTGTCTTCAAACTTCTATTATTATTATTTTTGTTGTGCTGGACACATATTTGAAATTGGGCTAATCTAAGAATTGGCTTAACTAATAAACTGGTTATGTATTAATAATTGGTACTGTGTTTTGAAAATGATATATATGTATTATATATCTGCACTTTGTTTTGATGATGAATTGCATGGTTTTATTTTTATACTATGTAAGAGTATAACATAATTTGTGGTTTTCTAATATGGGATACTCGTGTTACGGGTAGTAGTAGTCTTTGGTATACCAATGCATTGAGAAACTCCAGCTACCAGGGGTACCAGTAGCCATGTGTTATGATTAAACACATGATTTATTATTGATTAGTGGCATAGTTCACATCACTTATGATTTAGTGCCAAACACACACCTTTGTTATGGTCCATCTGTAAGATATGTGTTTTGACTATGAAACTAATTTGATATGTTTTCGTTCTTGTTGTTTTCTTTGTTTTTGAACGTCTTTGCAAATGATTTTTGAACGTGATTATGTATTACTATGTATATATATATATATATATATATATATTTGATATACACTTATCCACTTATATTGCATGTGGTAGTTTTGAACTGTAAACAGTGCTTGTGAGGCACGTATGAGCTGGTATGGAGTGTTATTTCTCACTGGGCCTGGACCCTTTTTTTTTTTTTTTGTCTACTTTCATTTATGTAATCTCAGGTGCACAGATTTTGGCTTCGACAACAGTTCCACATCTTGATTACCGGTGAGGCGTCTATTGGTTAGTGGTGCCCCATTGTCCGAGCTCTCATTTTGTATTGTTAGAGCTCCGTACAATGATGCTGTTGGGTTATGGAGTTACTGATAAATCGAGCAAGTTGAGTAGTATGTTCTGATCTTTGAGGCTTATATGAGATGGGCTGGGCTCCTATAGGCGGTTGGCCTCGCATGTCAGTCCTGCTAAAGGTGGTATCATAGCCTAAGTTTTGTAAGTATGAGGTCCGTGTGGAGCATAGGTGTCATGACCCAAGTCAGGCCGGTGACTGGCGTACAAGGTGAACTGTCTATGGAAGCCCATCTCATCTCGCACAAGCCTTAGAGATACATATATTCTACCCAAACAATCATTTATCAATATATATATATATATAAAAGAAAAAAGTGTAAGTATACCATAAGAGTGTCAAAATAAATATAAAACTGTTATAGTAAGATCAATATCCAAAATACAAAAGTATAGCCTAGTATCCTCACAGCAACCCTGTATGAAACTCTAATAACAAAATACAAAAAAAGTAAAGCTCGAACGAGAGCACTCACTGAATAGCAAGGAATTCCTCACTGGTATCGAGATGTCGAACAGATGCTGAGCGTCAAAATATATCTGTAAGACATGGAAATAAAATAGATAGAAGTAAAATAGGGGGTCAGAACCCAGTGAGGAAACAACACTCCAGATTGCCTCATACGTGCCTCACCAAGACTGTTTTGAAAACCATTCAAAAGATACCGCACACGTATATACTAATATAATATAGTATACACACTACATACTTAATAGCTTTCAGAAATCATTTTTCCAAAATGTTCGCACCCAGAATAGATAGCATGCAATCAGACAGTATCCGAGTATATATATATATTTCCTATATATATATATATATATATATATATATATCTATATCAGAGTCAGAGTATGAGACCAGAACAAACAGAGTAGTATTGTGGACTCTGCCACTAGACAGAACAGATCGTGTATCTGGCTGGATACACGGTCACCCCTTTACCCCGGTAACTAAGGCTTTGATAGAGAATTGATATATCAAAGGTTACGTAATCCGTAATTAGGTTTCCCATATCAGAATATATTATATAAGAATAATATAATAGAATTCATGCAGAATAGATTTCCATATATATATATATATATAATCAGAATAAAAACTTATGTTATTACAAAGCACATAAGTCCGATTAATAATTAGCCAAATAATTATTAGTCAGATTTCATATCATGTCCCAACACAACAAAAACTATATAAAGTTTGAAGACACAACCTATATGTCTGAAACTGCCATTTCACCCACATGGTGTCCAAGCTAACTCCCCAGTCAAGCCCCACTAGGTGGCTAGTCGTGCTGGTAGGAACAAGAAGTTGAAACTGTTGGAATTCGTAACTAAATATGACATTCATATAAAGGATAACACAAGGAAAATAACAAAAAAAAAATATCTTAGAATTCCACCAAGGATCCATGCACATCAACATAAACGATTAGGGTTAGGGTTTTACTTTGAAAAACCAAAGCTTGATTGTATGAACGAATAAATTGTTGGTGTAGCTTTTAGTATAAACTCAAAACCCTTTCAACCACGTTGCCTTTACGCAAACGTGACCAATGGTATCCACACGAACAAACTTGCTTGGATTGGTGAAGTGTACTAGCACTTAGAATCTCTATTCTAATTCTCACAAATAATTTTTCTCTCTTTGTTTGTGACACTCAGAAATTCGGCTTTGCCATTGCCATGAGAAAAATAGAAGAATGTGACTCCTATTTATAGGCACATAAAAACCCTAAAGAGGCACACTAGGGTTTGCCCAATACTTGTCCTACAAAAATAAGAATTCCTTATTAGGCCACCTTCACAAATTCGGCACACTCCTAAAAAATAAGAGGAGAAATTCGGCCACCAACCCTAATTTGGGTGTGTGTGCCGAATTTCCTATAT
>CAODLS012720342.1:0-46003 GCA_948243855.1 Flueggea neowawraea
TAAAATATTTAATATCTTGATCAATATTTATTTTTTTATTAAGAAAATAAATAAATATAGAAATAAATCTTATTAGAACTTTGATATTAATTTTTATATTTTTATATATTTTGTAATTTAAAATAGAGTAATATATTCCAGGACAACGTCCGAGAGTAAAACTAGTTTATATAAATAATGAAAGTTGAGCAATTTTTTAGAATGTTATTCCAGGACAACGTCCGAGGATAAAACTAGTTTATATAAATAATGAAAGTTGAGCAATTTTTTAGAATGTAAAAAGGCATCTTGTAATAGATTTTAAAATAATTAAAATTCAAATATGCTGTTGAAACTCGCTAAATTTAGATTAATATATGGTCATTCAATTCTATTAAATTCAATATTAAGTTAATGACCTTAAGATATCAATATATATGATTTGTTAGTTTATTAGTATTATTATTAATTTATTAATATCCAGTAAAAGTGGTTGAATCTTAGAATTTACAGTTATTATCCCGTCAAAAAAATTTTTAAAAAAAAAAGGAAAAGAAAGAATGTAACAGTTTTAAATTGTAACCATCTTTATTGACGTTTCATTCAAAGAGCCACCGGGCATCAGCATTTTTGTACAGCAATACTAATAATATTCACTTCAATACAAATGTCTGCACAGAGCGTGTGCAGATTCAACTATTAATCTCTACAAAATTTGTTCAAATTTTCCAACCTGCACCCGGAGTAGTTCTAGAAAGATATATAAAGAAAAACTAATTTCTTTTCCCAAAAAATAATAAAACTTATAATAAAGTATCTTTTTGAGGTGTTGGAAATGTTGAAAAAATCGAATAAAAAAATTATTCTAATTTTCTCAACCTTTTTAAATGTTTATTTTTTTTGAAATCCTTTTTAAATATTTATTAAACAAAAAAAAGGAGGGACTCTGAGAAAAAAAAACTCGCATGACCCTATATGTTGACATAGGATCAAGATATGTATCCGGAATTATTTCAAGATAAGAAAAAAATATTAAAATACCCTTACATAAATAATATCACATTGTTTCTTACTTCTCTCTTTATTTTTATAAGGACGGTTTGGTATAATGCTTATATCCCTGCAATTTCATGTGTTAAACCAAACAAGTGAAAGAAAAATATAGTTTTCAAATTTACTTCAAACATTAACGAATAGTTTAAAACAATTTTCCGAATGCATTTCATTTATATCTTGATTATTCCATATCTTGACTTGGAAAACATTTCAAAATATCGTGAAGTCCCTTATCATGACAAATTTAACAAACGCTACCTAAAAATATTTTGATTCAATTGATTATTCGTTGTTTTTCAATAAAAAGAGAATTTTATTTCTCAAGTATATTGAACATATTTTTTGTTTCAAAAAAAATTACTAACTAACTTGAGAGCTTAATTATTAATTAGAAATTTGAAATTTTTAAAATGTAAATTACATTTTGTCTCCAATATTAATCATTAAATCAATTTAAACTTGCTGTGAAGGAAAATGAGCTACTGGACGGACACGGAGAGTTACACTGGTGTGTAAGAGACCGTGGGATGCGCTGAAAGACGAAAGGAGCACGAACTGAAAGACACAGCCTTGGCCACGACCGTGTCCCAGCCTGTTTAGTTTCAGGGTTTGTTTTGTGTCATTACTTGGTCACGGGTTTTGCCCGTGTCTTGAAGGTTCTGTCCATGTCTTAAACTTTTTGCCTGTGTTTTGGTTCTGATGGGTTTTAGGGTTTTCCTTATCTATTTTGACTTGTATTCCTTGTAAACTATATAAAGGGGCTTAGGAACATCTTGGGTGCATTTGGCCATGCTTTTGAATGCCATTGTAAGCTTGTATGCTTGTTTTTTACTCTGAATAGTAGAATTACTTGTGCTCTGCTCGTTGACGTAGATCGGATTGATCGAACCACATAAATCTTGTGTTCTTGTGTGATTGCTCTTTGTTATTCCGCATTCTTCTATCGTCGATTTTTCCGGACACGTGTATTGAATAAAATTATAGACAAGTTCTTTCCTGAAAGATTGGATAAAAAGAGCTATTTCTTTACTTTGTTTAAAAACAGTGTATAAAAGTGGAGAGCATAAATGTTTTTTTTTTCAATAATTTTCTTTAAATATTATGAATTTATCAACAAATAACCCCAAGTTGCAGCGGTCACATGTGACACAGGATCCCTCTTTCAATGGTCAAAATTCAAGATTTTTCAAGACAATCTAGTGATATGATATTACTGATATAAATTTTAGGCTCGTTTGGCAACATAACATATAACATATAGTATATAGTATTTTCTAATGATTGATAAAAATAAATAGTAAAAAAGTAGAGACGTGACGTATCTTTTAATAGAATTAGTTATACACAATATGTTATATGCTCCTCCAAATATGTTATATGTTGTCCATACCAAACGAACCATTTATGTATCTTTTCTTTTAGGGTAAAATCTATGGTGGTCCTTGAGGGTAAAATCTATCACCGTTGGTCAAACATAACGTGTCCGAAATATCCTTAAACTCTTTCAAAACAAAAGCCAAAACTTTAAACCAACTGCATTCTAAAACCAAAACAAAAAATTTAACCCAACCCAACCCTAAACATCCAACCACCCATCCATCCTCCTCAACTCTCTTGTGAACCTGAAATTCTACCACCAAAATCAAAATTAAAACCAAAAACTAAAATTCTAACCCAACCTAAAGACCCAACCCAAACCCACTCTACCCATTCCTTCTTCAAGTTGCTTCATCACCACCTCTCTCTCTCTCTCTCTCTCTTCCTCACACTTATTCAAAATCAACAATCTATTTCAAAATCAATCCCTAATTCACTTTCACAAAATCCCAGTAGTCAACAATTTCTCAGTCTCTTTCTCCCTCTCTCTCCAAACTGTCTACAATCAACACCTTCCTATGTCCCATTTTTTAGATCTAACCGCTAGACCATTTCAGCAGATGAAGCCAGAAGACAACGAAGTGGAGGCGGAGGAGCTATCTAGACTGGTGACGTAGAGGCTGACGTCGTTTCTCCTTAACCGTGAGAGAGTGAGAGACAAAGAGAAGCTCGTGGTGGTGGTGGTGGTCGTTGCGGAGAGAATGAGCGTGAGATAACGAGAAACAGATAGAGAAGCTCACGGTGGTAATGGTCGCAAAAGGTAGTGGTGATTTCGATTTTGAAACCCATAAAAGGGTTTGATCTCTTCTCAAGGATTGGACCTTGACCAACTCTAATGACACCACCAGTGGAGGTTAGAGGGGGCGAACAGACCAACGAGTAAGGAGATCCAGTAACTTGTAATGGTTGTGTTTATGAAGAAGACAGAGGTTTATGAAGAAGACATGTTTTTGTTTGAATTGGGTAGCTTTAATATAGTTTATCTAACTTGTAATAGCTGTGTTTAATGGCTTTATTTTCATGGAAGATGAATCTGTTAGCTTTGATGATTATATTTTGTTAGAAATTGAATTTGTTGGCTTGCACCTTTATGCATTTGCGTTTGATTCTGAAATGAGATATGCTAATTAATTTTAGTGGTTCTTGCTTAATTTTTCTTTGATTTAATTTTCTGAGGTTGTTTAGGGCATTTGATTGGCAAGAAAGTGATGGAAAATGAGAGATTTTTTTTTTGAATTTTCAGCAGGCTTCGACAGAGAGAGATAGAGAAAGACCGAGAGAGAGAGTGAGAGAGAAATCAAGAAATTTAAGTGGTTCTTGCTTAATTTTTCTTTGCTTTAATTTTTTGAAGTTGTTTAGGGTGTTTGGTTGGCAAGAAAGTGATGGAAAATGAGGGAATTTTTTTTTGAATTTTCAGCAGGCTTTGACAGAGAGAGAAAGAGCAAGACTGAGAGAGAGAAAGCAAGATAGATAGAGAGAGATGTAAAGAGGATAAATATATTTTAAATTTGGGGGTAAATTTATCTTTTTGTTTTTTCTGTTAAGTAAAACAAACAGAGTTAAGTAACAGAGATTGAAGCGATAAATTTTTAAAATGTAAGAACCAACTGAGAGATATAACCAAACCTTAAGAACCGCTATAGATTATACCTTTTCTTTTATTATTGATTGGTTCAAATAGTAAAAAAAGATGGGATACAGAATAAAAAACTTCAAGTTCCAATCCTTACTACACCAAAAAAAGAAAAAACTGATCGAGATCTAACAGAGAATGAAAACAAATCACTAAAAAAATAGTACTTTATTATATTTTAACCTTTCCATAATTGAATTTGACAGAAAACGTGGTCCCGTCTCCTCTCTTTTTCTCTCTCTTATCACAGTTATTTCAATCAACATATTAACCTTCACCAAAAACTTGCCTTAAAATGAACAAACCCAATAACTTGTGAAAGCGTTTCTTTTCAGATTTGTCTAACTTAAGTTTCGACAACCGCGATTAACACTCTGCGTCAGCAAGTAGAGTTTTCAAGCTCCAAGAAAATGTGAAAGCAATATAGATAGTGAGAAAATGGTGCAACCTATTTTCTTGGTATAGCCAGCCGTGTGTGTGATACAATGAAAATGCACACGAGACTCTGAAATAATAGAGTGACGGTTTGGTTAAATGTTCATAAATGCTGTCTTTTGTCAATTCTGAAAAAGATCTTGACGTTGCACTTTAACCCAAAAATGAAGAACATTTACATTAGTCCAATTGGGAATGATAAATTGTGGGGTCGGCCCAATGAATGTATTAATTCGTATTAAAGTAAATTCCATCGTGAAATGATCATAAATTTGATTTCAATAGGAACAAATAAAATAACTTAAAAAAATTGCGGGTTTGAAGATTCATAGCCGGTTTTATTCATTGAGATTAGACTATTCTAGATTATTTGTGTTGGTGTTTTTCTGGCATTTCTGCAGAGAAAAAACTATACTGTAATTAATTAGATAACGTGCTTGTTTGGATACCATAGCAGGAGTTAGTAGCAGTTAGTAGCAAATATACATGAGCTACTAATTTGGGACCAATTAGTATCTCCACTTTATATTTTGGACAAATTTTGACCGTTATTAATGTGGCTTTACTTATTTGTCTTTATTTGAAAACTATCACATTTTATTTTCAAGAATAATAGAGTATTTATAGGGTTAAAAATGAAATTAAATAAACAACAATAACAAACAAAATACTTATATTATCATTAATTTTTATTATTACAAACTACAAAAATTCTCATATACTACATATTAAATACAAAAAATAATCTAGTGCCAAACGAATCGAACAAAAACAATAGATTGTTTTCTTTAAAAGACCTAATCTGAAATACTATTGACTCATAATTGAGTTTTATCACATTAGGTTATTCGTAATCTACGGTCCTGAAGTCGTTTTATGGGACGTCTGCTCAGTGTTTATATTTTTATTTTATTAAAATCCTCAGTTCCTAACCCCTCAGCTTTTTCATCCGTAACCCAGGAGCTACTTTAAGAGTCACGCGGGACGTCTACTCAGTTTTTCACTAAACACAATTTTTTTTAATCTCTCAACTTTTATCTACTACTTTATTTAATACTTTCTACCCCAAATTCATTAAAATAAAAATAGTTCATTCAAATAAAAATAATTCGTTAAAATAAAAATATTACATTAAAATAAAAAAATTAAAATAAAATAAAAAATACATTAAAATTAAAATATTATAAATAAAATATTAAATATTACATTAAATTAAAAATACTACAACCCATATTTTTCACAATTTTTTTTACAAGCGTATTCATGCAAACGTCGTGCCGCGGGAGTCATGTTCGACGTATCTTTGTCGAGCATCGTTATGTCTTCCTTAAACTGTTGATCTTTTAGATACTCTATTTTTTCTCGTTCGATCTCAAATCGTTGTTCTTTTTCTTTCTTTCTTTCTATTAGGTCCCGCCATTTCGAAAGCTTTGCGATTTAATTCTTTCTCGAACAACATGTCGTCCAAAATGGACATAACTTCGGAGACGTCTCTTGATGTCGACTTTCCTTTCCCATGCACGTTGCGTTTCGCCTTTTGCTTGGTTTTTGGCTCTTCCCATTTGGTCTTATCTCGGTCCATTGGGTGAGCCTCTTGGGTTGGCTCTCCTTCGACGCTAGGATTGGAGGCGCCTTGGGCGTTCACCTTGATTCTTTTTGGACCAACCTCAAGGTCCATGGGCAATGCTTTCCTCCATTTTGGATGATCAAGTAAAATTTTCCAAACGTCATCGTGGAGGAAATGGGTTTTCGCCTCAACCAAGTAGACAGCGCGTGCTCGCTCTATAATCATGTCGTCGCTCCAATCGCTATGATAAGTCGAAGCAATGTTGTTGTAGATGCCGTTAAATAAGGTGACAATTTTGTTGAGTGTGTGCCACCTATCTTTAACGGCCTTCCCATAACGTTGCTTGCTTGTCTCCAACTCGTGGTTGAAGTGTGCAGCCACCCGCTTCCAAAAAGAGTTGACGTTTTGGTCATTAGACATTATGGGGTCTTCGAAAATAACGATCCAACACTTAGCCAACTTAATGTCGTGTGGAGGGATCCACTTTTTGTACTTGGCACCGACGTCGGGGCCGAGATTGCTTAGTCCAATAGTGGACTCGAGGGGTTCATTTCAGGAGTATGAGAATCCCCTTGGGAACCTGTCATCGAGCACCTATCCAATACGGGGATGTAAAGATTATTTTGTGAAAAAAGATTGGACGTAAAATTTTGGAAATTACCAAAATTGAAAAGTGCGAGTTGATATAAAAATTGAGAAAATGAAGCAGTGGGATTGAATTGATAGTTTGTGAAAGAGGAAAAATTTGATGGATTATTTTGAGAATATCGGTAGTTGGCAAAATTTGATGGGTTATTTTGAGAAGAGGATTGAATATTTTCATAGTTGAAATCCATAATTTTGGGGGGGGAGGAATTGGAGTGGGAGTAATTTGAGAGTATGGAGAGAAATTTTAAGAGTTGAGAGAGTTTAAGAGAGAGAAATGAGTATTTGAAGTGTAGAAATGAGAGAAAAAAAAGTGTTTAGGGGGATATTTATAGGAAAATGGGTAAAATTAGCCGTTAGAGACCAAAAGGGTAATTTTTCGGCCCCCATTGATACTCCAACGCTAATATTACCGTTGGAGTAAATCTGACAGTTGAATCAAAACGATCCACCAGTCAGATTTTGATTTGAAAAAAATTAATGTGTTAGGCGGGGGATCCACTGGCTCCACTCTTGACACATGTACGACTACATCACGGGGACGCGTGGACCGAGTTACGAACGGTAGCCCCGTTCGTAGCCCGGTTACAAGCCGCCTTATATAGAGACAATAGAGTTGACAGTGGTTTTCTGTGCATGCTACGAATATGTTAAATTATGGCTTAATATATAATTTACCCCCCAAACTTGTACGTTTTCTTCTTCTGTCACCCTAAATTTTTTTAGTATTCAATTTACTCTCTGAACTTGTCAAAATCCTCTCAACTAAGAGTTTTTTCAATGTATTTGAATCCCAAAATTCTTTAGTTTACCTTCAAATTATCACTATTAAACGTAGAAGGTTAAAAAAAATAAAAAGAATATCTGTAATAAACTCGTGATGAATTAAGAAAAGTTGATAAATTACTCAGTTTAATCAAGTTTATGGGATAATTGAGACAGTTTAAGTAAGATCGGGGGTAATCGAGACAGTTTAAGTAAGATCGGAGGTAATTAAGACAGTTTAAGCAAACTTAGGGGGTATGTTAAATGGTCAAAAAATTCTAGGTGACAGTAGAAAAAACTATGCAAATTTGGAGAATAAGTTATATATTAATCCTTAAATTATATAAATGCGCATAGGATCATTAATAACTGATACAGATGTTGTCTAAGCCCATGAAAGAATTGTAAACTCGATCACGAACATGTAGCAATTTCAGACTCAACAGGTTCATTGGCAGTCGAGGGAAAGAAGCAACTGAATTAGCAACTTTTGAAGATAGGGCAATTACAAATTCATGAAGGTCAAAATTCAAAATTATAAAATGATGTGGTCAACTTTCTAAATTTTGACCAATAAATTGAAGATTTAGAACGCACAACTTTACTAATAAAATTACAGATTCATGACCAACTTAAAAAAAAGTCAAAACAGAGCAATATTAAAATATTTCAAACTGAAAAAAGAGTAAATCTATACAGATATCGAATCAACCAAAATCTCTCAATTTTTTACTATTTTTCTTTCGATAAACTTCCTCAACAGATTGGAATTGCGAAAAATCAGCAATAAATTAAAAATAAATTTATATAAAATCAAAAAAAAAAGATATATGTTGAACTCAACACAAAAAATTCAACATATTTTCTCCAAACTTCATAATTTACATTCTTCCAGTGAACCTCATATATAGATCATAAACAATAAGGTCGTATTGGACATATTTATATCTTGTTTGAAATTTGTTTATAATTTGTCTAAAATCTGTTCATTTTTCTAATTTGTTTAAAACATGTTTAAAATTTGCTTATATATTGTTTTTTGTTTAAAATTTGTTTAGAATTTGATTAAAACCTATTCATTTTTTTTAGACTTGTTTAAAACTTGTTTGTATATTATTTATATGTTGTTTGTATGTTATTTATATGTTATTTGTTGTTTAAAATTTGTTTATATGTTGTTTAAAACTTATTTATATGTTGTTTATTATTTAAAGATTATTTAGAATTTGATTAAAATCTCTTCATTTTTTTGGACTTATTTAAAAATTATTTGTACGTTGTTCATATGTGGTTTCTTGTTTAAAACTTGGTTAGAAGTTGATTAAAATTTGTTCATTTTTTCAATCTTGTTTAAAACTTGTTTGTATGTTATTTATATATTTTTAGTATGTTGTTTATTGTTTAAAACTTACTTAGAAATTGATTAAAATATGTTCATTTTTCCATACTTGTTTAAAACTTATTTTTGTGTTATTTATATGTTATTTATATATTAAAAATAACATATAAACAAAGCACCAACAACATATAAAAATTCAGATTTGTTTATTTATAAACGACATTTTCTCTCTCCCATCTATATCTCACATGCGACTTCTCTCTTCTGTCGCTGCCACAGCCAGTGGTGCCACTTCCTTCTCCGCCTTCACTTCTCCTTCTTTCTTCTTCGCTTTCTTCTCACTATTGTTATCTTTCTTATAATCCTTTTTATCTTCTTTTCTACATCTTTATTCTCATCTTCTTCCCCTCCAGTGCCGCCACTTCCACCACTCTCTTTAGCTTCTTCTTCAAGTACATATCTAACTGTTTAACGTGCATCCTGCGACGCAACCATGAGAAAGAGAGATAGATGTGCAACTAGTAGAGAGAGAGACGTGCAACCAATAAAGAGGGAGAGAGAAAGAGAGAGAGAGCATTTATATGTTGAGATCTGAACTTAAAGGAGAAGCAAAATAATGAAACAGAACCATAAGAGAGAGAAAGCACGTTTATATGTTGAGATCTGAACTTGAAGGAGAAGCTAAACAATGAAAAAAAATCATGAGAGAGAAAGAGAGAGATTTTATATGTTGAGAACTTGAAGGAGAAGCTAAGGCTATGTTTAGTTGAGAAAATAATTTTCTGTTTTTGTTTTCTAAAATAACACTGAAAATAATAAAATTTTAGTGTTGGATGAACAAAATTTTCATTTTCCATTTATTTTTCTAATTTTCTAGAAAAAAGTGGAAATTTTCCACAGCTAAACAACTCCCTAAACGTTTATAAAATGAAGACAGTGTATCAAAAAAAAATTGTGTATTCTAAAAATTGAGATTGTGAATTAAAAAAATAAAAAAAGTGTATCAGAAAATAAATAAATGAATGTATAATAAATATCAGTGGATTGTATGAAATAAATAACAAAACAATATTTGTTGTGCACCAAGTAATTACCACTTGAAGATATCGTTTATTTTGCAACGGGTTTGGCTCAATAGGCTCATACCGGTCCATGACATGAAAAATTTTGAACGTCTCAATCACACATGTTCTCACTTAAAGCCCTAAAAAATGGAGGGCCGGAGCAGTCTAAGAAGTTCAACATAACATGAACTTCTAAGCCCAAACAATGAGGCCTAAAGTTCAATATTATATTAAACCGAAAAAAAAGGAAAAAGAAAAACAATTAAATAAAGCAACAAATGATACTATCCCAAAACACTTCTTCATCCAGATCGCTCTTTTTAAAATATTATATTTTATTTATTTTTTTGTTATATATATTAAAATTAAAACTTCATTTTTTTTTTATTAATTAATATTGTATTACTACTTAAAAAAGAGTGAATAATAATTTCATATTTTTTACTTCAAAAAAAATATTAACTCCATATTTTTTAAAGGTTAATATTCACTCCTGCCATTTTTTATTAATCGGCTAATAAAATAATAATTGATATGTTGAATAAGTATATTATTTTATAAATATCAAGATAAATTAATGTATAAATTAAAATAAAAAAAATAATTTAAAGAGAGAAATTAATGAGACTATTGAGGATGTTCAGATCTAGTCTAACTGAGTCAAAAAGAGTGTAGTATCACGTTGTATATGGAATTAGAATAAGAGCATCATCAAAAGCTTTCATAATTTGACTCTTTAAATTAATATATTTAATATATTTTATTTCAATATTTATTTAAATTTGTCTTAAAATTTGTATAAATAAAATATATTTAAATATTTTATTAATATTTTATTGTTAAATTAAAAAAATAAAAAAATAGATAAATATTGACTCTATATTTATAAAAAAAAACTAATATTCACTCCTTTTTATTTTTTATTTAATAATTAAATATTAATTATTAAAAAATTAGATTTAAATTTCAAAATAAATAATAAATAAAAATATAATATAATATATAAAAAAACTGACATGAGAAATCTGTTGGTCTGAGAGTAACTAAGCGCATGCATGCCTGGATATGGGCATTTCATTAGAAAGAAGAAAAAAAAGCAACAAATGACGGTAAGGAGTAAGGAGAGGACGGAGACGGACCCTCAACAGCCCGACCAGTCTCGTCTCTTTAGGACAATCACCGGATGTTGCGCATGTTGCATTTCTCACCCGACGTATAACGGCAAAACGACAACTACACGGTAATCATCCTATACAGCCCAATCCAATTCCAATCCCATAAGCACTACAAATAAAAGATCACCACCTGTGCATCCAGACAACATTTCAAAAGCGAATTAACAAGTGAAACCCACGCAGCCAATCGTCTCCCACAAAAGCTGCACAAGAAGCAAGACACGCGTTCTGTAACGCATTGATGAGTCACAGCTGTAACCCAATCACATCCCATCCAGACTTGTATCCACCATGTGATCATCTAGTCCCCACATAATTGCTTCCTCCACAATAACACCCCCAGCAGCATTACTCCCTCCTCACGCCCATCTCTCCACTCCAATCTCTCCATGGCAACACCGACATTGTTTCACAGCTTTACGCTTCTCTGCTTCATCGTTTTTGCGTTCATTACTCCGAGAATCCAGGCACATCAAGCCAATGACGTCGCAGGTGATCTGAAGGTGATGTCTGCGGAGACAGCCGTGGAGTGGCCGATGTCGATGGCGAAGTACATTGGGTTGAACGAGGACGACGAGTTCGATGATGGGTTGTTGGAAATTGACGGCGGTGATGAGGAGAGTGAAAGGGGTCGGAGATCTCTGTTTTGGAGGAGAGTGCACTATTACATATCTTATGGGGCTCTGTCTGCTAACAGAATTCCTTGTCCTCCGAGGTCGGGGAGGTCTTATTACACTCATAATTGCTTCCAATCTAGGACTCCTGTCAATCCTTACTACCGAGGTTGTTCTAGGATCACTCGTTGCAGGAGATGAGGATTGCCTTTTCTTGGTGTGTTTTGTTGTTGTAATTTGTAAAATAAGTGGGAGTTAGGTGGTTTTTGTATGTTTTGAGAATTTTTGTATGTGTTACTTCGTTGTGACCACGAATGTATGGCTAAATGGTATGATTGTCATTAGAAAGAATTATATAAATTAATGTTTGTCTGTTATTGTCTTCTATGTTATTCTTTTCTATTTCTTTTAGTTATTACTTAATTATATATGTTAAAAGAAGAAATCAAGAAAAGCGCATTCCTTTTAAATAGAGGACTGAGGTTGATTATCATTGCATACATATTCTGTTTAGTTCAATCACTTGACACTTATTACTAATCGTGGCAAATGTGATTGTCTTTTCTCTAATCAAGAAGGCTTTTAGTACAAAAGAAGAAATCACGGTTTTTTTTTTCCGGACTTGTTGGATCTAGACAAAATTTCTTTGTCTCGAAAGGGAGCTATATGCATGTTAGGGATCGATCCTATGGTTAGTGGGTTTATTCGTCTCAGTCGTCTGCTTCCCCTTTTTGTTTTTCGCCCAAGGAGAATCTGTATTTCATTGATAAATATCACTGGTACAAAGATTGAGCAGAGTTGCTGGTGGGTTTATAACCCAATCATCAGGCCATAAATCCGAAAGAACACTGGTTCTTGATGTATCTAATTGGTACGGCAGTGATAATCCACATTCATAGACTGACACAAGTGGTTAATTTTAAAGTTTAAGATTGAATTCTATTTCTTAGTTTTAAGTTTTGACATCTTTTGTAACACTCATTAGTGTATTATCAACTCCCAACTACCATCAATTGACTGAAATCTTAAGTTCAATTCTTTGTTAAAAAAAAATCAACTCTCAACTCCTCCCATAAGTAAATAAAATGATTAACAAGGCATTTTGAACATCTATTAGACAACCTATACAGAAACTAACCAAAAGGTGAGGAGAGATTCGTTGAGTAGTGGAGATATGTCTTCAGCTTTGAGATAGTGCTGATTATACAGTATGTCAATTTTTGTTCCATGATTTTTAAAAATAACACCACATGTTTAAATACTACAACAATGTCATTTTTTAAGTTTAGTTTTAAAGAGTATCATGATTTTGAAACAAGGTTTTAAAAATGCCAAATTAATTTTTATATAAATTTTAACTTTTTATTTTATTTTTGAAATTTTTTCTCTCTCTTTAATTTTCTCTCACTTCAATTTCTCTCTTATTCTCTCTCCACCCTAAACCCTTGCCAGTAGTCACCACCCAAACCCTAGCTACCCCAGGCTCTCCCCCTTCCGCCACCACACCGCCTTTCTCTCTCTTTCGCGCGCTCCGTACCCCACAACCTTTCTTTGTCTTCCACCACTCCTCTCCGCCGATCTGTCTACGTGTTCTCTCCGCCGCCGCTCCTCTCCATCGATCTCTCTCTCTCTCTCGTCGTCGCTCGTCTTTTCCATCACTCATCGTAGATCGCAGAAGACGCGTCACGGCTGGAGAGCGACGGGGAGGATGTGTCCCTACTTGAGAGAGGTGGTGGCGTGCGTGTATGGCGGGTGACAACTTGAAGGTGGTGGCTAGGGTTTCCTAACCCTAGCTGCTCCCTTCTTTCCATTTTTACAAAATTAGCCCTGCCTTTGATTAGTTTTATAAAAATACCACTAGTTCAGATTTGTTATGCTTTTTTTTAATGTTGTTGCACTTGTTGTTTTAAAATTTATTTTATAATTTAAAAAACATTGTGAATCATTGTGAATTGTTTAAAATTATTCACAATGGTTCACACAATGTAAACTATTTTTGTGAACCATTGTGAACATCGAAAATAAAAAAAAATAGAATTAAAAAAATGTACAATCTATTTTGTAAACCGTTTAAAATGGTTCACAATAATGTACTACATATTGTCCAATATTGTGAACCATTGTGAATCTCAAAATTGACCATAATTTCTACAAAAAAATGCCACTTGTTTTAGATTTAATTGTGTTTATTTAATTTGTTTCTATTGCAGTTGGAGAATCGTTGTAAGATATTGTGAACCATTGTGAACGTCAAAATCGACCCTAAAAAATATTTTTTGAGGGTAAAATTCGTTTAAAATTTCTTAAAAAATATTTAAAATATTTCATTTAAACTTTTTAAAAAATAAGAATTATGTGAACCATTGTGAACCTTTTAAAATATGTATTGTGTAAACAAAAAAAACTACTACACATGTGAACTATTGTGAACAAAAAAATTGATAAAATTGATTTTTTAACAAAATAATTAAATAAAAAATCATTTACACTTTTTTGAAAAATATTAACTGTGTATTCTATATGTGAACCAAAAAAAATAAAATCTAGACTAAAAATATTTTTTATTTTAAAAAATACAATTTCTTTATGAAAAAAATCAATTTTCCACAAAAATTCGGCAATTTCTCGCTTGCTTTTCTAAAAATGGCATTTTGGAGATTGGTCTCTTCCTTGTTTCTATTTTTAGAAACAAATTTCCTGTTGTGACAAAATTAAAAAATGGCATTTTATTTTAGTATAAAAGCTCTCTGCCTATGGAAGTGGTTCGATCAATAACCGATCTACGTCCACGGACAGAGAGCTTAGTAATTCTATTATTCAGAGTCAAAAGCAATAAAAGGCTTTCAAAATTGTTCTCAAACCACATATTTATAGTATACAATGAAACCCTAACCAAAATAGGCCACCCAAAACCCTAATACACGTATTAGAACCTTTCCTAAGAAGGAATCACGTCCAAATTAGGTTACACAGGTAAACTGGGCAAGACACGGTCGAGATCCACCAAGACACTCCCGAAAGAGCCTTGGCCGTGTAATAAAAGCCAAGACATGGCCTGAGACACAGCCGTGTAACCCACTGGTTCGACGTTACTCGGCCTTTTCATCTCCAATCCGTCTCATTTCGAATTTACTTCATCAACTATTAATCATGGCTTCAATCTTGATCAAGAAAATCGACTTCAATATTAACAATTCTCCATCTTGAAGTGAATTTTCTTCTTTATACAACTCATCCATAGAATTACTCCTCTGTCACACCACCCCGAAGGGCCTCAAGTCTTGCAACAATGAACCAAATCCAACCCGGACTTGCCTCCACTAGCGCTAGCTTTCCATCCACTCCCTAAAAACACACCATCTCGCATCTTTTCCTATGTCCTCCAGTGATGGCTTTTTATCATCACCAACACAATTATCATGCCTTGGTACACTTGTTGTTAGCCCTCGTGAATCAACCTGATCGATCTTTGCTTGTTCCAGAGTCTCGATCACAAACTCGTATAACTCACAACAGTCCTTAAATCATTAGCAACTACCGAGCTGTCAATCAAGGTGTAAATGCCATTCCACAATCTACCCTTTGTTGGAGAATTTTTCGGGGATGCCTTAGTTGAGTTTGGAGAGCGGAAGCGAGTTGGACTGAGACAAGAAAAACAACACTAAGATTTTTATGGTGGTTCGGCCAATCATGCTTACGTCCACTACCTAAGTCTCACTTAGGCTTTCCACTATTGATGATTGGTTATGACTCAATCCAACAAAGTCTTACACCAAGGTTGATTGCAGTTCAAACCTCTAAATCCAACAAAGTTGATTACGGCTCATACCTCTAAAGCCAACAAGGTTATTACGGCTCAAACCTCTAAGGCCATTACAATGTTGTTTTCCATAGGTTCACAACCAACATTTCTCACACTCTCAAAGTGTTTATAAAAATATTTACAACAGATTGAAGCTCTATGCTAGGAGTACATGTTGACACAATACTCTTGATCTTCTCTCTAGCTTGATTTTGGTGTTTTGGGGGTGATGGAATGATAAAAACGTTTTAGCCTTGAAAGCATATTATCATCCACGTTTTTCTGTCATTCCTTAAAGTATTTATAGCTTCTTTAAGCCATATGACCGTTGGTGTTGAAAAACTAACCGTTGGAGACAGTTTATAGCCGTTACAGCCTTATGTGTCATTCTCACGTACATCAAGATTTCCTTACGTACGTTATCTGGGTATTTTTGCAGCTTACGTACGTTTCACACATTATTACGTACATTGATCTTGGTTCTTCATGATTACGTACGTTGCTTAATATTTCACGTACGTGTGTTTAAATCTTACGTACGTAATCATTTCCTTACGTACGTTAGACACCACTTTCAACATTCTAGTAGCTTCTGTTTGTCTTCACGCCTTCTATCACGTACGTGACTCTTTCTTGACGTACGTGAGGCCTTTGTTACGTATGTTAAACTCACACTAACGTACGCTAACTGCATCAGAGTCTTTGTTTCACAATTTCGAGCTTTCCAACGTGTTTTGCTTCAACTCAAATGTTTTGCACTTCATCAAAACCTTTTGCTCATCATCAAAATACATAATGAACTTATTGTTGATCACCCTTGATCCAACACCCTTCATCACAACTGAAGATCCTTTGCACACCTGAATTCCTCCACCTCTTCCAGAGAAACTATAACCATGCTTAGACAAAGCACCAACAGAGATCAAGTTCCTTCATAACCCAGGGACATACCAAGCATCAAGTTTTCTGATCATCCCGTCATGCATCCTGATCTTCAAAGGGCCACTACCTTCAACACTTAGCTTCTCACCATCTTCCAATTTAACACTGCCTTTTTTCATTCTTTAAAAGAATCAAATAGTTTCCTGGAAAAGTCATGTGATAAGCTGCACCAGTGTCAATAATCCAACTATCTTCAGATCTACATGCAGAAACAGTCAACACTTCACTGCTCTTCCCCTCATCAGAATTATCCTAAAACTCCACAGAATTATTCTGAACAACTGTTGCACTTGATTTTCCATCGTTTCTCCTATGTGGACAATTATTTTTCACATGTCCAATCTCCTTACAGTGATAACACCTCAAACCATGATTCTTACCCATTCCATTGCCCCTACTAACGGTTAAACCGAACTCCACTCTGTCTCCACCGAACTAGAAGTTAACCTCTTCAATTCTTTAGACAACAAAGCATCCTTCATATCATTAACAGAAATTCTATCTCTATCATATGATAGTATCAACAAAATTGTCATATGACTCAGACAATGAATGCAATAGAAACATAGCTTGATCTTCATCATCAATGTCAACACCAACACCTTTCAAATCTAATACAGTCATATTAAATTTATCAAGATGTTCTTTTACCTGCATGCCTTCTGACATCCTCAAGGTATGCAATCGTCTTTTCTGATAAAGCTTGTTCGACAGAGATCTCTTCTAATACATACTCTTCAGCTTCTTCCACAAGCCTGCTGCAGTAGTTTCATCAGTCACCTCCCTCAAGATTTCATCCGTCAGACTCAATAGAGTTGCACTATGAGCTCTCTTCACAGCCTCCGCTTTCTGCGCTGTTGTCAGTTCTATTGGTAATTTCTCTTACCTTCAATCGCCTCCTCACACTTCTGCTGAACCAGAATCGCCTTCATCTTCAGCTTCTACAACGTGAAATCATTCGACCCATTGAATTTCTCAATATCAAATTTATACGAAGACATCTTCTTTCTGCAGAACGAACCCAAAGTTTATGAACAAACTTATGTGGTTCTGATACCACTTGTTAGAAAAATTGGCGATAGAAGAATGCAGACAAATAGCAATCACACAAGAATACAAGATTTACGTGGTTCGATCAATAACCGATATACGTCCACGGGCAGAGAGCTTAGTAATTTTATTATTCAGAGTCAAAAGCAACAAAAGGCTTTCAAGATTGTTCCCAATGCACCTATTTATAGTATACAATGAACCTCTAGCCAAAATAGGTCACCCAAAACCCTAATACACGTATTAGAACCCTTTCCTAAGAAGAAATCATGTCCAAATTAGGTTACACGGGCAAACTGAGCAAGACACGGTTGAGATCCACCAAGACACGCCCGAAATAGCCTTGGCCGTGTAATAAAAGCCAACACAAGGCCTGGGACACAACCGTGTCCCATGCCGTGTAACCCACTGGTTCGACATTATTCGGCCTTTTCGTCTCCAATCTGTCCCATTTGGACTTTACTTCATTAACTATCAATCATGACTTCAATCTTGATCAAGAAAATCAACTTCAATATTAACAGATTAATTATTAGATTTAAGGAATAAAAACCCCATAATCTTGGACAAATTATATCCTTTGTGTGCACAAATTAAAACTCAAAATATATATAAAAATATGTTAAAATTAACTAGTAAACTCCTTAATGTTGCCTTTTCTTTTTTTTTTAATGAAAATCAAAGACTCAAGAATCAGTGTCCGCTGCCGAGACATCCCAATTAGGTTAACACTCCTTTAACGACCTCTTCATAAATGTTACCTTTTCTTAGTATAGTGTAGAATGTTTTAATTTTAAATTGATGCAACAAATGTCAGATTCATTACGGCTAATATAAAGTCCAAGTGTTAAAGCCTAAACAAAAACTCAACACACAAGGCCCTGTGAAAAAATAAGTTAAGCATATATATATATACCGAATTTGAACAATAAATATCAAACGCTGTGTACATAATCAGAAGCTTAATTGAGTTTGTTATAATCGCATGTACTGGTGCAAACTATATACACGTGAATTTTGCCTAATAATCGCCTATGTATTAACTAAATCTACTAATAATCACAAGCTTAATTAAGTTGTTACTATATTGCATGTGGTACAAACTATATACACGTGATTTTGCCTAATCACTAATGAATAACACACTAGCTACAAATGATTTAAATGATAAAAGGTCAAAAAAGACAAGGACAATTAGAAAATCTCACACAGCTGTTTTATTCATGGGACTGAATCATGCAAATAATTCCTAAAAGATCTGCAACATTTATGTAAATTATATGTTATTAATGGCCGGAGAAGTACTAATAAAATATAATAATTTTATTCTCTACCAAAAAATCCTGCATCCAATCTTGGCAACTCATATTGTTCCACGTTTATATCTTCCCCACGAGGAGTGTAAAACAAGGAAGATTTTGTGGAAGGCAATGTGCTAATTGTATAAGGTTCTCATGTCAAGTAAATTAAACGTATCCACTAAACTAACGTCCTCAAACACTCACCTAATAAGTTAAAACACACGTCCATCAAACCTAACACTTTCACGTAAAGCGACTCCTATAGAATTGAAAATGTATATCCGAGTCTTACCCACCAAGCGATTCGATCTGATTGCAATTTGTATGTCACCGTCTAAACGGTTATTAACAGTAAAATGTTCAATTTTTTCGGCTATGATCTTTCACAAATACTTTCAAAATGATGGATTACGTGAAATATCAATTATGGAATGAATTTTGTTAATTATGTATGGTTAAGTGCTTACGTAGCACTTGCGAAGTCCACGTCAATATTTAATAGCACGTAACTAACGAAATCTTAAAGAGAGTTATAATTGATATTTTCACTAAAGGTCGAGTCTTTTAAAGCATTTTTTTTAAATCAGGTCAGAATAAATGTTTTTAACGAAGATTGAGCATTTTAATGCCAATAAGCCCCATTTACAATTTATAATTGAACATTAATTCGATTAACATTTGTAATTTTGTGAACTGTAGATATATTTTTAAACTTTTTTTCTCTGATTCATTCGACTCTTTTTTTTTGATAAGTTATTTTAGAAATTGAATTTGCGATCCAGTACCCTATTTGACTCTTATTGAACATCTAAATTTTGATTATTCAAAATTATAATAATTTCAATACTATTAAATTACAGATCTATTCGTAAATAGAATTTTAAATTATGTGTCGAAGAAACTTGAATTGAAGATTTTGGGGGAAATAAAGGGTGGCGTTAGATGTATGTTGTTGTCTTAATCGAAGCAAGGTGTAATTTAGTATAGTTGCTGGGAAGAACGTGCCAACATGTGATGGCTAAGGTTGGCGCAGACCATAAACGTAGTAGTAAAAGTATCTTTCGCCTGTGCTTGTTGCTGATAATCATGCGCCGTATTGTATTACATATGGACGGCCACATGCATCCACAACTTGGCCAATTTCTTATTCTACGAAATCTGGTTTCTTTCTATCATGCAACTGCTGCACTTTCTGTGATTGGCACACTCCATTCCCACCTTTTCCTCGCAGTTATTAATGCCCTCAGCCTTCTTCAAGCTTCTATTCCAATCATTTTCTTCAAATATCTAATTTATTATGTCACCATATTTGCAGGTTCAATTCTTATGAAAAAATACTTATAAACAAGCCAGAAAATTACTATTGACTATCAGGGATGAAGAAAAATCAAAATTTTAAAACCATATTAATTCCACTTTGATGTTTAGAAACAAATTCAATCGGATTAGTTTGAAAATTTCATAATTTGGCAATGTGATTGAGGGTTGATTCTAAATTTTTAATCAAATGCTCTGCTGAAGCATAGAAATTAAAACACTTTTTTAATCATACACCCTGAAAATGGGAGATTTTTTTTGGAATATTTTAGATTTAATTTGACTCAGATATAAAAATAGGCCATAATCTCATCTCGTGCTTCTCTTCTCCTACATGGTATAACATAAATGATTGTGAATGATCGCATATGTGTTGTGTCAGTGACTCAATGTGTATTGTTTTTCTTTTTTGTCATTGATTTTAGTTTGCTTAATAGTTCCTGAGCTGTTAATTAATACATTGAAGCAATAATATGTTGTTTAGGAAATAAAATTAGCTTAATTATGAAGCTATATATGATCCAAAATTATATGGAGCTACCGAACCATCAAATACTTACCGGCATTGACCAATAAATGGGAGAGAAAGATTTGATGAAGATTAACCTAATTTAATTATTTTTCGCTAATCCACGTTTTTGGAAGTGTCGGCTAGACCGGCCGCTAGAATACAAGATTCGGTTCGCACCTTTTTTTGTACTATTAATTTTTAATTGTTCCATGTTTGACACATGTTACACTATTTGGCATTTGCATTACCAACATTGCGTTCAAAAAGCAAAAACATTGCAATAATCATGAGATTAATCCCGGCAAAGAGTACACACAACGGAACCAGACACTTTAATTTTCATAATTATAGTATCTACTTGTTATTGTAATTATTTTATTTAATAATCTCCCAACCGCATTTTCTACTTAGAGTTTTTTATGACAGGTCCCACAAAAAGAAATACAATCTATTTTTTTATTGCATGAATCTTCACTGAATTCTCCGGTAATTCAAACTACTACCCCAAGGTTTATTATACAACATCAAAGTTGTGATTATTATTATTATTCTCCGGCAATGAAGACACTTTTTACTATATCAGGTCGTGACTCTTTAGAAGGAAAAAAAAAAACACAAATAATAACAAAAACGACTTTTTTTTATAATTACACTAACCGCCAAGCTTAATAGAAATTGGCCAATCTAATTAGTTCGACCTTTCTTTGTCTTTTATTGAAAAAAAAGTCTTAAACAACAAAATATTGTTTTTGTTACAAAATACTATACAATTAATCACTTGAATTAGCTCATGAATGACTAAACAACAATCAGTAATTAAGTTGGTTGCAAAGTAAGATAGGCTAACGTACCAAACCTTTTTTAGGGAATCAGTGGCATTCAAGCACAAGCAATCACTTCACACCAAATGTCATATAACTGATTTTAATAGTGAAAATGTATTTTTAGTTCTAAACATCTTGATTACACATGATTGTGTTACACAATTTTTATTTCTCTTCCCAAAATAAGTACTTGAATATGTTCCAAATTTCTCGTCTCTTAGTCTTGAATCTTAGGTAATGTGAGAGCATGACACTATAAAAACCTCCAGTCGAGGCTAAGGGGCTTAGGAATACAACTTTTTAATCCGACAGCTTTTTGCAGCTTTTTAGTCCGACAACTTTTTACTCTAGTTTCCACAGATGGTGCCAATTATTGTGGATCATGTCTGCGTGCTAGACTCATCCACTGAGATATTGTCCGCTTTGGGCTCATGAACCCTTACAGTTTGGTCCCTGAAAAGGCGTCTCAGTGGTTTAAGGGAGAAAGATATTTATAAGCGATTTTTAACCTCGACTTCTAGGCGATATGAGAGCATGACACTACAAAATTTATTATGAAATTTATCTTTTTTTATTCAATTAATAGTTTATTTTAAATGTCACTCATTAATATTTATCGAAAAAAATGTTGTTGCTTCAAACTTATTTTTCAAATACTTTTAAGATTAATTTTCTTATTTGTGGATTTGGCCAAACTCGCAAGACTATTTAATAAAAACACTATTACAACAAAAAAAAATAAGAATTAGTGAACTTGTGACTTATTAGTACTAAAGTCAAATATAATCAAATTTTTGTCGAGAGTAAATAAAATAACTTATAAAAAATAAAAAAAAAAAGTATGAAAGAAAGTAATGGAGTGCAGTTAACTTTCTTTGCAGTTCAATACAATATTAAAATGTCAAAGGGAGATTATTTCGATGACTATAAATTATAATTAGTTGTCGATATTAGATAGTTCAGTTGGTAAGCATTCACACCTAAAATTAATAAGTATTAGATTCAAACCTCAAAGATACCTAAATTTTTTATATTTACTATAAGAATTGGTCTATCTGTTTGTGAGACCAATAATGAATAAAATTATGTGTAGGTTTTTTAAAAAAATAAAAAAAAATTAAATTATAATTAGTTGAATAAATTACAGTAAAATCAAGTAAAATAAAAGTTCCCACAAATTATTATAAGTTTTTTAGATCTTCTGGTAAACCAAACTTTATTCCCCCACGTTTTCTCCAATTATTTAAATTCTTTAATTAAAATAAAAACTAAATTGGAAGAAAGCGAAAAATCCTGGTGCCTGGTGGGTTCATTGAATTATGGTAATGCACTTAAAACAGAATTGTTGTACAACAATGAATTTGTAAAAAACAAAAAAAAAAAACAACAAAGGTAATTAAAAAAATCAGAATTTGTTTTAAATGAGGATTCGCTTGACACGGTTTCCTTCTCCTTGCCACACGCTGACTACTTCAATTCCACGCAGAAATTCACCTATATAAACCCCAAAACCCCCCAACGATTCCTCTCCATCGACACGTTCCAATTTACACACACCAAAAAAAAACTCTCCAATGGAGTGGATACGCGGTGACACGCTTGGATTCGGGAGCTTCTCCACCGTCAATTTGGCTTTTCCCAAAACCTTCTCCTCTGCTCACTACCCACCGTTGATGGCGGTTAAATCTTGCGACATCTTCGACTCTGCCTTGTTAAAGAACGAAGAAAAGGTTTTGAAACAGCTCGGCGATTGCCCTCAAATCATCAAGCACTTCGGCGACGACCAAACCCTCGAAAAGGATCAAAGATTTTACAACCTGTTTTTGGAATACGCCGCCGGTGGAAGCCTTGCTAATCACGTCAAGAACTCCGGTGGTCGGTTACCTGAACTTGAAGCTAAAGTCTTCACAAGGTCAGTTCTAAAGGGTCTTCGTCATATTCACGCAAAAGGGTTCGCTCACTGTGATATAAAGCTTCAAAATTTATTAATCTGCAACAATGGTGAAGTAAAGATTGCCGATTTCGGGTTAGCCAAGAAAGTCGGAACAAAACTTGAAAGAATTGAAGTTCGTGGAACTCCTCTTTATATGTCACCGGAATCAGTAAACGAAAACGAGTACAACTCGCCGTGTGATATATGGGCTCTCGGGTGTGCTCTGCTCGAGATGGTCACTGGAAAGCCACCGTGGAATTGTAAGCCGGGGATGAACGTGGCGGCGCTATTGATAAAAATTTCAGTTAGTAACGAGGTTCCAGTGATTCCTGACGAGATTTCTGACGAAGTTAGGGATTTTCTGTCGAAGTGTTTCGTTAAAGACCCCTGTAAGAGACGGACGGCTGAGATGTTGCTAAACCATCCGTTTATGGCGTCTCAAGATGATGATGTCACTGTTCTATTGAAGGAAAGCCGTGTTGAAAAATTGGTGACTTCACCACGAGGTCCTCTTGATACGCACGACTGGGTCTCTGTTGCGTCTTCAATGAGGTCTGAGTTTTGGTTCGACCGAGAAGAGAAACCAAGACACGACGGTGATGACTTAGACGACTGTTTGTGGGACAATTCTCGGCCGGAGGAAAGGATCAAGAAGTTGGTTAGTGAGCAGTGTTGTAATTGGTCAGATTCTGAGGATTGGATCACAGTGCGGTGAGGCAGAGACGTCTCAACAATCAGCTTTGTTTCAAGTTGTAACCAACTTGGTGGCTGATTTTTTTTTTTTTTGCCATATTCAGATTCCATTAATTTTGGTAGATCAATTGAATTTGTTATTGTAAATTTTGAAGAAGTTACTGACGGAGATGATGTAATTAGAAACACTGACTTTAGCTAGATAGAGTGGAGTGGAGTCGAGTCGAGTCCAGAGCAGAATGTACAGAACAATTCTTTTTTCCTTTCATGGAAATATAAATCAATTAATTTTTGGCAATTTAGATTTCTTGTTTAATTTTATTTATGTTATTTTTAATGTGGGATTGTGTTGAAAGGATATGGAAAAGAGACGTGGTGGGGGAATTAAACATGTGATATGGCCATGTTTGTTTCAACATGATAAAAATGTCAAATTAAGTTTTACAGAGCAGAGAGGAGAAGCAGTGTGAATTCTCGACGACTGAAACAGACGTATTTTGCACGGTTATGTGTTTGACAGCCACATTTTTATGTGGATGTGGACCTTCAGCTCAGCCTCAGATTTAGGAACCCCATGGTACATTTGGTTGGTAGTGAATCTGTGAAAAAATATAGTATTTGCTGTAGATAGTGCTGAATAATGAATTTAATAGTTAGCAATAACAATAGTAAAAAAAAGCATGTTATTTGAATTTTTGAATTGTTAAATGAAATTGACATTTTGTTATAGAACTAGTGTTCAAAAATCTGCCCAGTAAATGAATGAAGAATTTTCTAGTATTTAATTGGAATAAGATTAGCAAGTCTTGCTTGAGAATGCCTACATGGTCAAATTAGCCATGCCGAAGACTGAAACCAAGTTTCTAATTAAACGCAGAATCACGTTTTCAATAGCCAATGTTCATGCGCTCATTGTAAATGTCGTTGCTATTCAACAAACTTTTAAACAAAGCTAAGCCTTGTTAATGTTGTCTAAGTCAAAACAATTCGTTCAATGTCACCAATATTGTCACAACACTGCTGCAATTTGAGGCATTTCCTCAATTGAATTCATAGTGGAGATGCTTGTTTGTGATTGTTTACCTAGATACATTGCAGATCTTTGCTCAATAAATTGTATAGCAAAAAATAAACACAATCATATTTTTAGACTTGTAATATTGTTTAATACATCATTATAATCGAAAACAAATATAATAGTTTCTTGTGTAGCACAATAATGTGGTCCAAACTATTGTGAACGTAATTAAACGAACTAAAGATTATTTTTAATAGCCCGGTCATTAAAGATGATGACTTTGCCCCTTTAATGATTGCGAGTTATCAACGTCATCTCAATAAATATGGCGAACCACTTTGAACTTGTGTGATGGATGTCTTCTATGCGAGAGTTTAAATATGACCTTTTAATATGTTGAAATTTCCAAATCTAATCTACGGATCATGAGCCTACCACCGATTTTGTTTTAAAAAAAAAAGAAAAAATTATAGTGCATATTTTTGTAAAGCCAAACAGAAAAACTTCACTAATGTGGATGAGCTAACAAAGCGGCAGTAATAGATGATGGAGAAGTAAAACCTCAAACATAGAGACCTGAAATCGATCTCACCTCCCTAGCTAGTTAGAATATGGGCTACGAGATTATAAAATGTACAAATATACTCAACTCTAATATTTTTCTAGAGTTTTTAATAATTGTTTACATTCATCAATGACCAAATCAAAGCACGATCTTCCTCCTGCGGACTTAGCAAGTGAAGTAACCACATTAATGCAATCTTTATTAACAACAGCGGATTTGAGAGTGAACATTCATTCAAGTTATAGAATCGTAAATTTCACACTACAGACTTGAAACTCCAAAAACTAAGGTTCAACTTGTGAATTAATCAGGTATGAACCCAACTGAATATTTTTCTCAGACCCATAACTTTTGAGGAGCATATTTAGTGATGTATCAAAAAAGAGAGATTATAAGATTTCAATAGTAGGTTTGGTAATATAGTGTATCCCAGTCGAGATCCACTGACGAATCATATTGGTCCAATCATATACTCATTCACAGCTATATTCCCAGTTTTATATATCCAAATATTGCTGGTAACAACAACTAAATAATATGCAACTCTATTTTTTATTTTCACTCATAGGTGAACCTGTTCTTCAAAGGACTTGCCTTGTTCATCTTCTTAGGATCCATAACAACTGAGCACTGTATTCTCTTGTAAAATTTGGGCTTGACCAGCTTCCCCAGAACATAAGCCCTGGACCGAACCATCAAGTTCAGTGTCAATGGCACTGGTTCAGCTGGTGCACCATTTAAGCTACTCAGATGAGCTCCTCCTCCATATAATGGGATACTACTACCCATTACCATCACCGTTAATGATCTTTGACTCTTTCTTGACTGATAAAACTTTTTCATCTGCAAAATACAAATAGCAAAAAACTTAAAGATTAATTATAGTTCAAAATTTGAATTGTACCTATTGGAATTTGGTTCCACATTCTTCACCAACTACTAAAATGGGGTCATGGATATCAGTGGGGCTTGGATTCCTTAGAGTTGTAAGGGCCTAACATATACTTTCTGGGCCAGCCACCACCTTCCACTTGATGGACATAAAAAAATGGAAAATAAAATTAAAAATAATTGCTATCGTTATACATGTACCATTTTTTGTCATCATTTATATATGTTAAATTATTTTTAATTTGTCAATTTACTCTGTTCAGCAAGTATAAGTGGATGACATTGAGGATCAACTATAATCTTTAACAACATAGATAAAGAATTGCCTATATTTCTGACCATATATACTAGATTCTTGGGCTAATGCAGATATAAACAATTACTAGTTTGAGTGGTTGCTGGTAAACTTAAGGATCCTCAGTTTAGGATTCGATTATTTTGTAAATTGTAATGAATAAATAGGTAGAGACAATTAGGAGAGCTTACATTTCCAGTGGCAAGTGTGAGTTGAGAATAGGAGAGATCAATAGGCGTGGATGTAACATGGACACCGAAGAACGTAGCAGTGTTACGAAACGTGAGCCTCGCGGAGCAGTTCATTGATATCATCACCGTCGCTACTCCTGATGCATCCGCACCGGCTTGGACCATAAATCTATCAAATGTTATGCTCTACATTCATATACAACAGCCAGCTTATTTCAATTAATCACAGCTATTTAGAAATATAAGAAGATCACCATAATGAACGAGCTTGTAGTTCATTGTTACTGAAATTGTCTCTAACACTGAGAGATTGAGTTCGATTTCCGGAGCAAATAAAATGACTTATAAAAAAAATCATGTGTTTCAACAGGAATATTTACATATGATGTAGAGAGTAAATTATTCATTCAATTCAACATACTAGTTATGCTTACTCAAATTTGGTTATTATCAATTGAAAATACTGTTAATGGTAAAACTAATCAATCAAAAGAAATTTGAAGTGTGAAAGAATTACCTTCATAATGATGGTGGGTTTCTGAGGCCTACTAGCACCCCATAGAATCAATGAAAACAGAGTAAAAAGCACAAAAAAGCCCACAACAAAAGCAAGAAAATAACAACGCCCAGGCATGACATGAGGTTCGATATCACCATCAAGAAGTCCTTCTTCTTCAATGGCATCAAACCCCTTCCATGCCTTCCGTCCTTTACTATTCGACCCATCATTCTTGCGGTGCTGATGAGGCTTCAAAGATCCGGAAAACCGCGAAGACGAGGACTCACGCGAGTGAGGACCTAAGGAAGAGTTGGAATGTGAATGTGGAGGAGACCCCATGGAGCTAAGCACAGGAGTGGAGTGGAACGAGTTTGTAGTTTTTTCTCCATCGTGAGAGTCTCTCGAAGGGCTCTGGACATAGTAGACCGGGCCCCAGCTAGGCGGCGACCTTGCTGGCGACGACTGTGTTAGGCTACTGACCTCCGAGTTGGTCTTGGATAGTTGTGCTGATGACATTGTTTATGGTCGTAATTATACGGCCGCTAGACGTTAAGTGGTAGATTGCAGATTTAGCAGATGACGCAGACAAGTAGTGAAGAGAGGGAAGAGTGGCAACGATGAGTGTTTCTGGTTGATAGTGTTTTTGTTAGTAATATTAATGTAGGATCTCCACGTTATGGTGGTGCACGTTGTGGTGTGGTTTGTTTAATGTTATCTAAGTGTTGTTTGTGAAGGTAATTAATAGGAGAAGGTGGACTTGCCAGTAACTAGCTGTGATTGTCTACGTGTGTGTTTATTAATTGACAAAATTTGTTATCTTCTCAATTTTTTTGGATCTATTGTGGGGTGTTAAGTACTCCATATTTCCCACACTCTTGTCTGCATTTGTTATTTGTTGGACACTTGTAGAAGTTTTAGGGTTTGTTTGGTAAGATGAATAATTTGTGTATTTTGTATGGTTTTTGTAATGATTAATAATGATTATATAATACAAAATAACAAGAAAATATATTTTTAAAAAAAATGTTAAATATTTCTCTTACCAAACGAGTCTTTTGTATTTTCAGGTAAAAGAAAAATACTACTTTGCTTCAAATTAACTCGTATTAATCCCAGTACGGGAGAGACAACTCATTACAAGTATTGTACGGCCTAGGAATAAAAAAAAACAGCAGCAGTGTGATACAAAAATCAAATTCCAGATGTTTTAGTAATAAAAAAAGTTAGAATTTGGTTAAGGTGGACTTGACCTTAGAATAAAGAAATAGAGATAAAATATAATATGTGAAGTGAGTGGAGATATTTAGGGCTTGTACCCACCTAACTCCACCATTATTTAATATTAGAAATGACTTAAAAAAAAAGAGAGGATTACACATCACAATTTTATTGATAACTCTTATTTAATAATTTTATTATTTAGTATTAGAAATGATTTTAGTATTTAACAAAAAAAAAACAATGACTTTAGTAGTACTAAATTTATAAGAAACACTAGCTAAAGTACTATTACAAATATATTTACAAATTTATAGCTTATTGATATAAAAATCGTATTCAATATTAAGAAATTACACATTCAATTCTCAGTGAAATTTTAATTGTCCTGGGAAAACATTTATTTATGACATGATCCAGAAAAGAAACATAGAGTGATAAGGTGCATCCAGATCAAGGTTTGCAAAGTCTAGGTAATTACTGAAATCTGCAGCACCTGCAACTCTCCATTTGTGTGTTTTGGTTCTGGAATCACCCCAGATCGATCACATGCCAGATCGCCAAATACTGGATTAACCAAATAGCATTAATTGTCAACTATATATTACAGTAATTAAATCTGGCCGTCCCATACATATACGTGTCACATGCTACATATTGTATTCATAATGTAATACGTTATGAATTGAGTAGGTAACCGCAAGCCCCTTTTTCTGGTCAAAGCCCTCCCCCATTTTCTGCAGGAAACTCTATATACACCATACTTGCAAATATAAATACATTTACAGATGTTAATAGGACGGAGGGAGACCGGGGCTGGTGGCAGAGGCGGAGCAGGCCGCCCCGCCGGCCTACCGGATACTCTACATTCCCTCCCTTGTCCGCCCCTACTGTGACCTTGGGTTGTCTCCCTTATACCCATACTCTCTTCTCATCAAACTTTAGCTTTCGTAAGTCACGTTAGAAGAGAGTTTAAAGACAACAGACTCACAGTGGCTATAAAATTTAGTGACGATGGCAAATAAGTCAAGAAATGGAACAAAATAAGTCATTTATGCTATGTAGATAACATCCTCTTGGAACAATGGTGTCTTTGTGAACCGTACTGCATTTGGTATGGAATAATAATGCTCCTGTTGTTCCTATTCTACTTGTTCTTGGAATACTTTATGGTCCATGGGTGGTGATGTTGATGGTGGAGCTTCAACAATTGTATAGTCTGATTTCATGAACACACTTAACACCTGTTGGTGAGAGACAAAGACAAAGACGTTGGCTTTACCTGTTGGTGGAGATAGTTTCTTTACCTCTGCATGTAAAAAAGGTGGAAAAAAGAAGAGCTTTGTATATGACACCTGTTAATTAAAATATTAACTCCAATGCATGATTTGGCTTTTCTGTATTTTCATCCTTTAAAACAAAACCAATCTATATATTATGGTAAAACTAATTTTTCAAAAACCTCAATATTCTATTTATATATTTTATCAAAATAATTTTTTTAAATACTTCTAATTTTTATGGATACACTTGACTTTTTATAACTTTAGCACAATCAAACATCTAAATTATAAGTTAAAAAAATATTAATTTAATAATTTAAGATAAAAGAAGATGTACTTGTAAAATAATAAGAGTGACAATTTATTGATATTTATTAAAAAGAAATTTAAAATTTTTAAAAATAAATTTTATCTCACACCACGTAGATGAATATAATTTTGACTTGTATTTATGTATATATTTCGTTCTATCGTTTCTCTAATATTAATGTATGTTTTGTAAAATTAATAATCATTTAGTCCATTCTAATGCAGTGCCAATCCGGGCCACGCCGAGAAGTTTTTGACTCCGCGTCCCCATCTGTCGCTGGCCGGAATCTCTTATTAGGGGGTTCCTCGGACCCTGGCCTGTAGAGTGCCCCCACCTCACTTACAGGTGAGAGGGGGGCACCACCATTAAAGCCTTGAAGACAAAAACGTGGTCGTGAATCGTTTGAGTCTTTTAAAACAAAGTTCACTACTTGAGCTTTTTTCACATCAAAGCTCGAGTCTTTTCTGTGATCTGGTGAATCGTTTGAATTGATAATTGCAATCAAGTTTGAGGTTTTCTTGTGAAAAAGGTTGTAAATTTGAGTTTGATTTGGTTGTTTCAGTGAATTGGATAAGAATGATGGAGAGGGCAGAGTCGGGACCGAAGCTTTATACAAGAATGAGACCCTGGGAATTCCCATATCGGTATATTATTGAACCCACTGATGGATCAAGTGGTTCTCCTTTGGCTGTCAATCGAGCTGCTGGCTCGATAAATCTAATTGGTTAGTTGCTAATTTTCATCTTTTTGTTTCGCACCATTGCTTTTTTGGGTCCGCGATTTGGTAAAGCTGTAGAGAGATTTGAATTTTGGCGGATGCGAGTTCTCTTGTATGCAGATCATGTCCCAGAGTGTAACTCCCTTCGGATTCCTAAAATTCGAACCATCTTCGGTGTGGTTGGGATGCTAAAGCTTTTAGCAGGTAAGACATGATTCTTTCAATAGCTGAACTCCTCTTCGTGATTTTAAGAGCTAGCTTTGGAAATTTCTATGTCAAAATTTCTGAGATGTAGTTATATCAGGTTCATATTTGATTGCTATAACAATCTGTTGGATCATATTTGGGACATCCTATCTTCAAAGTTAGATCACTAAAGAATTCCTCAGCAGAACAGGTACATTAGCTGATAATTGCTGTCAAGCTACATAACTACGAGTGTTTTGAACTTGATATTTTTCAGCTATGTTGCTTGCTAAAAACGAGTGTTTCTTGGTCTCAATTTTGATTTTTTTACAGAGAATTTCAATTTGGCTTGAAGTTTCTTTCTTGACATGTTTGTTGAGTGCATCACAATATTATTTATGAACTTAAGGAAACATTAATAGTAAAAATTAAAAATTATATAAAAAATATTTTTCATGTAAGTTAAAATGTACCAAATAGATTAAAACAATCGCTAAACAACTAACAATTTATACTTTACAATATCACTTTGTGCTTATTGCTAAGGATTGTATTTTAGAGTTTGAATTTGTTGAGATAACATATATATAAATGGTGCACACTTGAAATTTTTGTTGCCTCCGTCACTGGATGTTATATATATATAAATAAATGTGCAATATAGGACTTAGTGATCTTTTTTTTGTTTTGTAATAAGACAAATTATTGAACCATGAACCTCAGGGTTAATAGATTTAACTAGATATTACCCACTTATATTTCCCATAATAATTTAGTTAAAATGGAATTATTTGCTCAACATATTTTCACTTAAACGGAAATAACAAGATTCTTCCGCCAATTCTTTCCTATTTTTGCAGCTTCTATTTCCATAGATACATCTTTGTGACTCAATAGTTCAGAGATGAGAAGAAACAACTTGTCGTTAAGCTAGACGACTGCAATTGCATATAATACTAACTAGTTTGAATGCTCGCACATGGTGTGAGTTTAATTTTGGGTTTAAGATTTTAAAAATTTAGATTTTTTTAATTGATATGATTCTAAAAAAATGTGATGATTATAATGAGGACAAATCAAATAGATTTGGAGTTTATCTATAAAATCATTTATATACTTCATAAGAAAAAAATAAAGGGTGGGTGTTCGTAAGAATAGGTGATTATAATGAGTACAAATCAAACTATGATGATTAGAGCCCATGACTCAAATGTAAGATCGAATGTGATAAAATGAGGGATGAAATTCAAAAGTCCAAATTAATTATGAACACTACAATATATATTTAAACACCAAAACATCAAAAGATGATCCATATGTCTACCAAATAATAGCTCCCACAAATTTTTTCCAAGCAAGAAAATATCATTTCTCAACAATAGAAGCATACACATAGACAACTCAGGGTGGATCGGTTCTCAGTTCGAATATTGTTTAAGCATATGTAGTAGTAATATGCAATCTAGACACCTTTAGTCATTGAGAAATCATGATCATGTCAAACTAAATTTAGGAAAAATAATTATAAATAAATATTTTTTTACAAATATTGGTGCTATTCTTGTAATCTACATATCGAAAAGATATCATTAGCTCATTAAAAAAAATATAAATCAAAGAATTTTGCACTTAATATTTAATTTGAGATATCATGTAGATCTTTCAACTTACAAAGGTATTTTCACAGAGATGTTTGTTACCAATATTTAGACTTTCAATATAGCTAATCATTTTTATTGAGTAAGAAAGGGAAATTTTATGGAAATAGATAAAAAAAAAAAGTAGGTCTATTTAGCCATTATAACTATATTAAATGAATAAAGATAGGTCTTTAATTTTGGTGTATCAAAAAAAGTCCTACACAAATAGAATTCTCTGAATGATAGCTATTAAAATGTTATAAGAAACATGACACTTAAGAAGCCCTTAGTTGCAAGCAAATACACCAAGCTTAAAATAAATATACATTAATTATAATATACATCAATTAAAATATATTAATTACATACATTAATTATAATATACATGTTAACTTACAAAGCCCTTATACCGACTAATCTTCCATGTAGCTGATGAGAGAAATCAACAAACTGAAAAAAGAAAATTTGTGTCTACTCTTGGTACATGTTCTTGCACATGCACCAAATATATCAACACGTGACACGCAGATTAATAAATTTTAAAATAGAATTTTTTTTTGGTTAAATTAAGGTTCATTAATCTATGTATTACGTGTTGATTTACTTGGTGCATGCGTAGAACCATGCACCAAGTGAATAGGCAAGAATTTTCAGAAAAAATTGGTCGTTACTTTTGTCTCGTCATGATTGAGTGATAAGTGGTCGTCTTCACCAATTGCCTTCAAGTAATCCTAAATGACCAATCGTACTTTTGCGAGAGATGCCATACTAAAAACTACTCGGCTTGCCATAAGTAGACTTGGCCGCAATTCATGAGCCGCCGATTTTGATTTATGAACCGGCGGTTCAGATTTAAAGACACTATTAACCTGAACAAACCGCCTATAGCCGATTTTGGGTGGGTGGGGTTCGGTTAGGATGGTTCAAAAAGATTTTTTAATTTTAAGTTGCTGTGAGGGTCAAACTTACTTTTATTTCACATATGTTGCTGAAAATAAAATTTTAAGTTTGGGAGAGGATGAAGAAGTTCGATGCAAACTTAAAACCATCTAAGCCTCTGCTGTTCTAATAAAGTTTCTCTGTCACCATGTTGCAATTGAGATATCATGTATCATTTGGTGACTATAATAAGTTTTAATTCTTGCACTGATATGATATTTGTGAACAGGCAAGTGCGACGTTTGGTACATGTGACGCACCACCAATTTCTCCTCCTCCGCCCGCTGCTGCAACTGCTGATGCTTCTCCTGAGGGCACAACACCAAATCGCAGTTCGACCCCCACCAATGCTGCATTTTTGGATTGCAAACCAATCACGCTACGATGGTTATCAGGGACAATTTTGAGTACTATTATACTCTTGTTATGGTTATAAACTTGTACTTAATTACCCCAATTTTTTCGCGTTCATTCTTTCGGACCCACACCGTAATGCCTATTGTAGACAGAGATAAGTCAATTTGTTTGCTGTTGTATGGAGGGACAAGGTCTATGATCATATAATATTATCATTACCATGTAAATTATCATTACTCTTTTTTGTTCATTGACAATCTTTTCTACTGTTTTAACAACTTTCAAGTGTCTCCTTACTGCACTATTGTGAGGAACAAATGGGGCTTCCGTACCGGGAAAACGATATCATTTACAATGAAAGATCATATGCATGTGCTCCGGTTACGAGCTGTCTGAAATGAACCAAAAACCCTCTTTGGTGTTCAAATGTGCAGGCAGATGCATCTTTACATGAAAAATTTATTGGTCCATCTCCATTAAAGTGGGATAATATAGTTAATGCTCTTCTTTAATCCTACAACTGTAAGATGGTTCATTCATGAAAATAGCAGAGATGCTTAACTACTAAGGTACTGAACTGACTTTTTCAAAGAAATGCAAGTCCACATCAAGCAACAGGGTTCTTTGTCATTTGATATCCGGTTTACTACGAAGCCTGCTTCATGTGGAGGACCAGCAAGTTATGAATGTGGCAGACAACAGAGTCCCAAACAAGGCCTAATCCCAGTTGTCATGGCCTCTGTATATAATAAGTCCCACTCTAAGATTCCAGCTCTAGTCCTTGGAAATTGGAATTACAAGGTATGTGACTACATGTCCTTTATAAACTTATTAAAGAGACTTTGATGATAAAATTTGCTCTGGCTGTTTCTGAAATCTGATAATAACCATCTCAAATTATTGTTTGAAAAGCACCTCATGCTTATCCAAAAAATTGCCTAAATTGTGTCTTTCAATTGAATCATCCAATTTATGTATACTACGCTTTGCTACAGAAGTTACAAACAATAGAAGGCAACATGAGTCTGGTCATGAGATTGAGAATATGCATTTGGCTTCTGATCAGGGCACAATGTGGAACAGTAAGCGATGCAGTTCTTTTCTTTTCCTATACACTTTCAACTTGTTCTGTTAGGTCTCCTTGTTGCTTTTCTTCTTGGTGTTCTTTATGTTGCCATCTCCGCTCTCCGGCATGTATCCGACTTTCTTCACCTGATTCTATCACCGGCTTGTCTGTTGATTTTTCCTTAGGACAATCAGAATTCACCTGTTCAGGGCATCTTCCTCCTCTGCGGTCCTACAAGGCAAAAGCAGTAAGCTCGACCATTGGCATTTTGCTGAGCCATCTCAAGGAAAACTATTATACGTACATCAAAAGACACATAAAAATGTGTGTGGTCTGCAGAATTTGAAGGCTTATGACTTCAGAATACTAGTATTTAAGATACCAGATGAAAACATCTGAGGTGAGATATTATTAATAGGACCGAGTCTTAGAGCATACTTCTCTGTAGGGCTCATCAGCTTCAAGCATATGAACAATATGTCCCATTTTAGGTCTCTTCTGTGCATTTGGGTCCACACAATGTAACGCAACAAGAAGAGCCCTCTTCAGTGACCTTGATGAAGGCTTCTCAGGTAGCTTGGGATCCAACACCCCCTCTGAGTTCCTGCTTGTCACCATCTTCTTTAGCCAATCAACCAAATTCACCTGGAAAACCATTTCGTTCACGACCAGAAAAGTGGAAGACAAACACTTTTTACTCATTTGACTACATCAAAAGCAAAAAACATAATGATTGTAAAGTCCATACCTCTTCTGGAGGCCTGCTGTAATCCACCAGATTCCGTCCAGTGATAATTTCCATTATAAGAATCCCAAAGCTATAGATATCGCTCCTTTAGTTCAACATATCTGTACTTGCATACTCAGGAGCTACATACCTACAATTTATTTAAATCATTGTCTGTATAAGCAAATGCTCTCGCACACAGACGCAAATTTCGATAAACAGAAAAGACAGAGATTTACAAACCCGAAAGTTCCCATTACACGAGTAGCAATATAGCTGTCCTGTGAGCAGAGGAGTTTGGCAAGGCCAAAATCTGAAACCTTTGGATTCCAATGCTTATCAAGTAGAATATTGCTCTATTTTATATCACGGTGAACGACCTTCGGTTCAAGTCCTTCATGGAGGTAAGTTAACCTGTCTCAAAAATTAGCAGTGGAAATGAGAAACTCATACATGCAAATACAAGCTCACATGTATAAGAAATTAAGTAGATACTGTGTTTTTGCCCTTTTGCGGTTCCGAGGATTATGTTCATTCTTATTTCTCATGTGAGAGGACTACAAGGGCCTACATCCCCATGAAGCCACTGTTCTAGATTCCCATTGTTTACATACTCATACACAAGCATCCTGCAACACAGAAACAGAAATTCTGACGGAAACATCGACAAATTTGTTTCAGAAGAATCAAATTTAGACAAAAATCTAGTACCTGTGAACCCCTTCAGCACAGTAACCAAGCAGTCTCACCAAATTCTTGTGCCTGACTCTTCCTATAGTTTCCACTTCAACTTTAAATTCTATCTCAGCCTGTCCTCTGCAAATTTCACCAAATTCAAACTTCACTAACACCAATTCATACACAAAAGAACACAGATTTCACAGAATTGAATTCATGCATTAATTATAGCCAATATCATAATTTGAAAGTTCATGGTATTTGAATTGCCAAAAAAAGATCTAAATGATTAAGATAGCAACAATAATTACCTGTTATTAAGCAAGTTCTTGACAGCAATCTGAGTGGAATCAACCAACACACCATGGTAAACAATCCCATACCCACCTTCACCAATAACATTCTCATCATCAAATCCATTAGTGGAAACCTTCAGCTCTCTCAAAGTATACCACCGGCCCCAACCCAAGTGTGACAAGTCAGGAACCACCGTAGCCGTCTGATCCCCTCCTCCGCCACGTGGCACCTCCCCAGAAGATCCATGATAAGCAGTGAACTGCCCTTTACCGGCACCCAATTCCTCCGGTGGCATAACCAATAAAGCTTGCCTTTCATTGCCAATAGCCACCTCCGGGTCAGCGAAAGGTTCGGTCAGGATTTGAGCCCGGTTCGGTTTGGTAGATTCAACCCTTACTTCTTGAATCTCTTTAGACACAACAGGGATTTTAGGCTTAGAGTTCTTGTCGTTATTCTTGGACCTCTTCGAAGCAACCCATACTGTAATGAGGAACAGAAACAACACAAGGTTGCCCCAAAAACAACACCAACAACAACCCATAATCTCAAACCGAAGATTGATGTTTGTTTTGATAACTGGTCAGCCACTGGAGCTATTGTTTCAGAGAAAACAGGGTTGTGACTCGCTGCATGGTCTTGATCTTTTAGTCAGTGGTAAGCTTGCTAGTATTTAAGTGTGTTTATAGAGAAACAGAGGGAGTGAGAGTGAAGAAGGAGTTGATAGAGAGCAGCTGGCGTGATGGGACTTGAAGAAGATGGTGGTTATTCACGCGGGTATGAAACTGTTGAAACTTGAGAGTACCATTAGAGAGTAATTAAGATAAAGTGTGGCAGTGAAAGCATCTTTGATGTGTAATCATTCATTCTTCTGTCATTCCATTTTTGTTTTAATTTTTGGGCTTCTTTATATATTATTGGCAAGGGAACATCATCATCTTCTTAGCATAATCCATGTTTGGGTTTTACTTTTGCAGGTACAAAAACCAAAAAAAGTCTCTTCTAGCCGTATTAAGTTGTAATTATTACCTAGCATATCATTTGTAGTTTAACGTCATACATTATGGTTTTTATTAATTGTAAAAACAATATATTTTGAGTGTTTCGAACAAAAAAGGTCAATCATTTCCTGAATGTTATACCAAGCACCATTTTAATTATTTGGAATGTTTGATAAATTAAATATTGAAAGTTTTTTTATAATAAATTAAGTGACATAAAAGAGAAATAAACTATAGGTTAATAAATTTAGTGTGCCGTATGGTATAAAATAATTAAAAAAAAGAAGAAGAGAGAGAGCAGTACATTTTATGGAACGTGCAATAAGCATACATATTGAACATATATTTTAAATAATGTTTGAACAAATGCTACTTTTAAAATAATAAAAAATAACTTATATATAAATATATTAAGTAGATTGCATAAAAAAGGGAGTTAAATCCTTTTAGAGTTTTACGTATTAGATATAAATATAGTAAAATATTTGATATGATAGTTGAATATAGAAAACTAAACATGCTTCTTTTCTTTTTTCAAAATACACTACATAGTTTAAATTGAAAATATTGAAAAAGAGTTAATTATCGGGGTCGCGATGGTTAACAAGTGGAAAGCTTAAAAGCAAAACATGCTCAACCCTCCTAAAAGTTTCAGTCAATGCAGATTTTTAATCGAATCCAATACATGAAATTGAGGCTATAAACTAGGTCTTAAGTTTTGACTCTCACACTTCAACAACATTAGATCTAGTTTAGTTGAAGTTGTTAATTGAAACAAACTCACTCCCATTGTTTCAATTAATGCATTATCCTTTTTCAGTAAATTTTGAGTTCACCATCATAAAGAGGTTAAAAAGAAGGTGTCAATTTAATTAAAATGTTCTTAATTATGATTCTTGACACTCAATCTTTTATTAAAAAAATTAATGCACTATCCTACTCCAACGACACAACCCAACACACTCGCCGGCTGTGTTTTTTGGACACCTAACTACAATCTAATTGAACTTAAATGAGTTTTCGTCAATTTATGATTTTGTCCTAATTGGTTTTTATACAAAATGTTTTTGTTCCTAAACGACATGTTTCAATTTATTGTGATACAAAATGAATTTGGATGATGATGTAATAGCAAAGTGCTACTATTAATTGGTTTGGTTGGTATTAGGCACCACTTAACCTTACTATTAATATTTTGGAGCTCCTAAATTTGTCCAATTTGTTTATTTTGTCGTGATTTCTTTAATTTATATAAACTTATTTGATTACTAGTTTAGGGGTATGTTAGTTGTTTCTATAAATAATCCAACTACCATAATTTGTTTTGGCGACGATGAATCAATTAGTAAATATTAATTGATTAACTATAAAAAATATTGCAATTAATTTAATTATGTACTCTCTCCGTCCTATAAAGATAGACAAGTTTATTTTTTCACATAGATTAAAAAAGTTTGTTATAGTTATTAATTTTAGTAGAGATTTCTAAAAATATTCTTATAATTATATAATGAGTAATTAATAATATAATTTACTATACATTTAAGTAGGAACAATAAGTATAATATAACATAACTATTAATTTTAAAAAGAAAAAAGTCTATAATTTGAGATAAATTAAAATAAAAATTTTGTCTACTTTTATAGGATGGAGGGAATATTAATTAACCACAACAATGGCTATAAATGATGGAATGTTGAGAAAGATAAAGTCAGGAGAGCTTAACAAACTTATATATTTGCTATAAAATCAAATTGATAAGATAAAAAGAAAAGGAATTTGTAGTTTGTTCTTACAATCGTAAACATGTCAGTTCATGGTGTCTATTTCACATATAATTCTCTGCCGACAAATGAAAGGTACTTCAAAATCATAAAATAAGAGGGCAGCAGCAATATCGTGAGATGGACCTAATCACCATCCCCACTTTGGAAACTTTGACCGTTTGGTGCATTTTAGATTGTAACGAGTGGACGTTTACTCCGACGACAAACCGTACTTGCTAAAACCACCGGTCGTCTTCAACGCATCCTCAAGTAGAGCTATCGTTCATGGAGGTACATGAGCCAAAAAGATGAACAAGCGGTTCTAGCTTGCGTCAAAGTGTTAATATTTTAAGTCATTTTCTAAAGAGAGGTATTTATAATTTGGTAAAGACGACTGTATTGTGTGCAAGCTATTGATTCTTATTCTTCCTTTTTTTAGGAGAATAAGCAGGCTATAATATTAATAGACAAAAGAGATGTCCTTTACATGTTCATCAATAGCAAAACAAGGAAGACTGAAATTCCAAACACACAAATGAGAAGTATATCTGCTTTCTCTAGCCATTACATGAGCAACGGAATTCGCTTCCCTGTAAATATGAATAACCTGCATATTATCATTAAGCAACCGGTGAATATCACCAGTAATAAAGTCAAGCTGAGTAATAGAAGGAGAGCCATCTTGAATTTTTCTGACAAGCTCCAAGCAATCCGACTGGATGATGAGATGGGAATAGTCAGAATCAATTGCCCATTTTAAAGCTGTCCTAAGTGCCAAAGCTTCCATGATTAGAGGAGATGAGAAGCATTGTAATGAAGCCACAATAAAAGAAAGTACTGAGCCGATAGAATCCCAAACGACAACTCCAAATCCCACCTTCCTTACACTCGTATCCATGCCAGCATCTACATTAAGAGCAAACCAGCCAAGAGGAGGGCCAACCCAGCAAGCAACAGGTCGGACAGGGCGAGGTTGGGCACGCTGCTCATCCGAATTTTCTTTCAAGAAATCATAATGCTTTGACAAGAACTCTGAGTGTCAGGAAATTTGGCGATTTAAGATACTTGGAATAACAAGAGTAATCACACAAGAACACAAGATTTACGTGGTTCGATCAATAACCGATCCACGTCTACGGGCAAAGCACAAATAATTCTACTATTCAGAGTAAAAAACAAACACAATAGCTTACAACGGCGTTCAAAGACCTCCCAAGACGTTCCCAAGTCCCCCTTATATAGTTAACAAGTAATACAAGTCAAAACTAATTAGGAAAATCCTAATTAAAACCCTAAATTCCGTCAGAATCGGTTACACGGTCAAGGAAGCAAAGACACGGACAAACACCGTCGAGACACGGTCATGTCTTCGGGTCCGTGTACCTCCAGAAGACCGACAACGAAAGACACGGGCACGGACACGGCCGTGGCTAAGGCCGTGTCCGCCCAGTTATCTTCTCTTCTGGCTCTAGTGAATTACACGGTCAATCTCATGCCCGTGTAGATCCCCGTGTCCTTCCAACAACTCTTTTTCTTTTACAAATCCGTCATTCTTTGGCTTGTATCACTTCCTATAAGGTTTTGACTTCAATCTTGATCAATAAATTCACTTCAATCTCAACACTGAGCAAATAAATGATGGATCCAAGTTTAGATCCTCCCAAACCTTTTTGTTTCGGTTGTAGTTGTACCAGACAACATCCAAAACGACCATAATTTTTGCAATCTTCTCAGGACAAAAACGGTGAAGAACTAGCATCAACCTTTGCAAATGGGTATGCCAAGGACAAATGGACTGCATCTTCGATTTCACCATTACACATCGGACAAATGGGTTGAATATACAAACCTTGTCGGTTCAAGCACAATCTGAGGGCTACGAACTCATGGCACAGTCTCCATGTAAATATCTTATGGCGCTTAGAGACATGCACCTTCCAAACCTCCTTCCATATTGGATTCAAAAAGCTAATAGATGTCAAAGAGGAATTAGAAGACTCCATAGTAGCCCAATAGCCAATAGCGTGTAGAAAGCCATTTTCTGGTGTGAAAACAGCTAAGCTTGTCATCCATAGTCATTGAGGGCAGTGGAATGGACAAATCATATCAGCATTAATTGGTAGAAAATTGGCTCTTATCACTTCCTCCTTCCACAAATTTCCTGCAATAAGATCATAAATAGTTGCTAAATTGAAATCTTCAAGCCTTGTAGCAATAGGCCAAAATTAGGTGGGGAAGGGATCCAATTGTCATCCCAAATAGCAACAGAGCTTCCTCTACCAATACGCCAAATCAAACCTTCCTTGAGGAAAGGAATCGCAACAAGAATACTCCTCCAACCGTAGCTAGCACGAGAAGACATACCTGCTTGCAATAAGATAGAATCATTAAAATATTTATCTTTGAACACTACCTGTCAGCGTGTCACCATTAGTCAAGATACGCCAAGCTTGTTTAGAAAGCATTGCAAGGTTGAACTGGTGCAAACTGCGAAAACCCATGCCTCCATCAACTTTGGGTTTACACAACATATTTCAAGACGCCCACCTAACACCCTTTCTTCTTCCCTAAACACTTCCCTACCAAAAACTATTCATAATCTTTTGTAACGGATTAGCTATAGACTTGAGAATCATGTAAACGCTCATCGTGAAAGCAGGTGGAGCTTGCATAACAGCCTTCAACATGACGCCCCTACCTGCCAAAGATAATAACCTTTCCTGCCAGGTTGACCACTTCTTACAAAATTTGTCTATGATGTATGCGAAAGCAGAAGACTTGGAGGGTATTCACACAAATATAAAAAAATTAAAAATAATAAAAAAATGTGGACTTTTCAAAATAATTACGATATAAATAAAAAATAAATCAGATATTTACCTAAAGAGAAGGGTATTATAAATCAAAGATGTGTAAATGTAAAGAAATAGTCTATATATAAATCGAACAACTGCCAAAATTACATATCCAAATGTAAACACCCATTATGCTTGTAGTTCATTGTTATTAGACTTAATTTCGCTGCAAAAGAGTCGTCACTTTGATTTCCGGTGGAAAGAAATAAACTAACCTATAAAAAATACAAATGGAAATACATATTTATAAATGTTATCATGTTTTAGCATCCACCATGTAATTGCGAGAATCACACTTTTATAACAAAAATAAATACCGAATTTGACAAATGCCATCCAAATTTTCAACTTTAAAAATTGTCAAAAAAAATAAACTGAATTTGAAAAATGTCATATTCGAGAGAAATAGCGATATTTTCGTGACAAATTGATTTTTTGGCTAAAAGTTAAATTTCAGTTAAAAAAATTTGATTTCCCAAAAGGTCTCCAAAAAGTCTTCAAATATCACTTTTTATATAAAAAAATGATTTAATATATTTTTAGTGTAATTTTTAAAAAATTAAGCTAAATTACTTGTGTATATGTATTCAATATACACGACGTCAGATCTAACTGGGAAGAACCGATGGAAAACATATCACATTGTGTATTGAGAACGTCGAGGAGAGCAAGGAGGGCATGATTACATATGGTGGAGGACAACTGAAGGAAGAAAACAGAGAAAAAGATTGAAGTTGAAGGAGAAGGAGGAAAGAAAAGAGAGATAGCAGAGAGGAAGGCGGAGAGATGGGAGGATAGAGAGAGAGAGAGAGCAAGAGAGGAGAAAGAGAGGGGCAAACACAAGAAAGAGGAGAGAGAAAGACGATATTTTGGGGGAAGAGAAAATAGAGGAGTAAAAGTAAATAAAAGTGGTATTTGTCAAAATTGAATATTTGTTCTTCTACAATAATTGAATCTCTAATTCTTCTATCTCAAATGGTAACTAATGTGATATGGTATAATCACGAATTAAGGGGTTAATTGTGGCGTGTGGCACAACTAACTCATGAAATTTCCCTTTAACTTATGATATAGAAGAGAATGGCCTTCACGTAGCCCAATGGGCTTTCAAAATAATTGTGCAATGACCTAACGCAAAATATTGGCTCAAAATTGTGGGTGCTAATTAAGTGGGTTGTATATTTTTTTGCCACAGTTTTTAAATTTGACAATCATGTTTCAGTTCTATAAAAACAACAATTTTTATATTTAATTTTTTTAAAATAATATATATTTGAAACTAAATTTTAAAAATATATTATTAATTTTTATATAAATTTTAATTTTTTATTTTAATTTTAAAAATTTTTCTCTTACTTGAATTCTCTTTCACTCTCTTTCTCCCATTCCAAATTTAGCTACCACCCAAATCCTAATGACTCCACACCTCTCTTTTTTAGCCACTCCCACCCCACCCCATCACATCGCCTCTCTCTTCCGCCACTCCCTACACCATACTTTTTTCTGTCTTTCACCGCTCTTCTCCGTCAGATCTCTCTTTGCGTTCTCTCCTCCGCTACTCCTTTCTATCGATATGGCTCTCTCTCATTTTCTCTCTCTATCCGTCCTACGTCTAACCAAATCGATCTCTCTCACTCTCTCTCTAACTCACTCTTTCTTTGTCAAGTCTTCATACATTCAGAGTCAAGGAGTACGTTATTCAACGCGCGGTCTGGTAGATCTAACGCCGCCAGATCCGGCACTGGTGATGACGACTGCACCGCTACAAGATTGCACCGTGAAGAGACCTGCACTGTGTCAGTTGAATCGAAGAGCAAGGACGCGGCGACGAGAATAGAGGAGGGAGAGAAGCTCGACGAAGATGTGTTCCTAGTGGCAAAAATGGACGATCGATGGTGGCGCATAAAACCCTAGTCGCGGCGGCGATCGAATCTAGACAGAGATAGGGACAACTAAGGTTTCTGCAAAGAAGATGTGTTTTGTGTATAATTACTGTACAGTCCTAATATTTTGTAAAATTATAATTTCGCCCAAAAATTACAAAATTAGTTCCTGAATTTTAAATATTATCAGTAATAATCTCTTAACTGTTTTTGTGATTTACATTTGGTGTTGTTAACTAAAAATATTATTATATTTTGTGAACTATTATTTTTTTGGTACATAATAATGAATGTACATTATTGTGAATCATTGTCAACTTTAAAATTGACTTTGAAAAAATATTTTTAAGGAAAAATTTGTTAAATACTCCAAAAAAAAAGTTTAGACGTTTTAAAATTTTTGGATTATGTGAACTATTGTGAACTTAAAATTGTATTCTTTGTAAACTTCAAAATTTAGAAATATTTAATTTGTGAACTATTGTTTTTCAGTTCAGAATAATGTATGCACATCATTATGAATCTCATAACTGTTAAATATTTCTAAAAAATTTATTAAAATTTTTTTAAAAATTTTGAATTTTGAACTATTGTGAATTTCAAAATTGTATATAATTGTAAATTTCAAAACCGACCCTAAAAAAAAATTAAGTAAAAATTTGTTAAATATTTCTATAAAAATTTATTTAGATTTTTTAAAAAATATGAATTATGTAAACTATTTGAAACATTATGAACCTCTCAAAATATGTATTGTATAAACAAAAAATAAATTATCACACATGTGAACTATCGTGAGCAAAAAAATGTTAAATTTGTTGATTTTTTTAACAAAATAATTAAATAAAAAGATCATTAGAATTTTTTTTGAAAATTTGAACTATGTACTTTGTTGTGAACCACTGTAAATCCAAAGTATAATATGAATTAAAAATATTTTAAAAAATAATTTCTCATGAAAAAAGTAAATCTCTGGTGAAAAGACAAATTCTTGCAAAAATACGGCAATTTTTCTAAGATTTTTTTAAAAATGGCATTTTTATATGTAGTAAACATAAATAATATTCTCAATACTTACAAACTTAACATGTTATTTTGAAAAAATACAATTTTTTAGTATAAAACTTAATTCTCCCAAATATTGGTCTAAAGAAATGGTTGAAATTACCCCGTGTGTGACCTCTTGAAACCATATTACAATAAGCAGCCTGTTTTCAAAGTATTTCAACTAAAACTATTTTCATTTAAAAACACAATCCATCTAATTCTAAGGCTACTCGTAATTCAGGATCCTGAAGTCGTCCTGTAAGACGCATACTCAACATTTTTATTGTTATTTTATTAAAGTTCCAAGTTCCTAACCCCTCAGTTTTTTCATCCGTAATCCGGGAGCTACTTTAAGAGTCTTGCGAGACGTCTACTCAGCTTTCCATTAAACACAATTTTATTTTAATCTCCTAACTTTTATCTATTACTTCATTTAATACTTTCTACCTCAAATTCATTAAAATAAAAAATATTAATGCAAATAAAAATAATTCATTAAAATAAAAATATTACATTAAAATAAAAAATACATTAAAATTAAAAATAAATTAAA
>CAODLS012720351.1:0-17554 GCA_948243855.1 Flueggea neowawraea
AATATAGAACATGTTAGATAACAGTGTTTTGGATCGATCCACTTATGAGAATACTACATGGTTGAAAGGTCATAAGTATTTCTCATGCAATGCTTATACTTGAATCCCTCGACCTAAAATCACTATGGATTCTTGGGTGGGTTCTCGTATACTTTGACATACGCCTAATATTATTCGTAAATGAATAACAAGTATGGGTATGATTAGGTATGCCAAGAGTCATGCTAAGGAACATGAGTGAAGTGAAGGGATTGCCCATCTGAACAAGAGAGAAGATATCATCAGCCACTTGATTAGTGAAATTGAGTAGCGTGTGGACACACCCAAATAAGATGATAAGTGTTATCATTTATTTGACTTAGTCACGATCACTAAAAGATCAAGGAAATGTTTTAGCATAAATAAGGATAACCCGTTCCATGCATTATGCTAATTCAGATATCGAGAGGCAAAGGGTTGTATAAGGTTGCAATTAGGTTATGTTGATTAGAAATCGACATTCATTTCAATTTGGGTAATCATAATGTCTTGCTAGAGACCAATTATGATTTATGAGCTTTAAATTAATTTTGCGCCCATTGCGAACATTGAATGAACCTACAAGATCACACACAATAATGATCTGGGTTATGACTTAAACCATTTTTGCTTGTTGGGCCATTAATTTATGTTAATGATTAAAACATAATAAAATGGGCTCTTGGTGAATTCGGCACATACACATTAGACCATAAAGAATTATGAATTCGGCATAGTAATGATATTTTAATTAAAAGGTTTAATTAAATAATTAAAAGGGAAGGAAGAAGACTTTTTGTTCAAGTAGGACTTGTTCAAGAAGCAATCTCCTATTTTATAGGAGGAGAGAATCCGACCACACTTATGTACAAACTAGGGTTTGTGCAATGAAAAAGAAGTGGCGACATACAATTAGGGTAAGTCTCCTATTTTATAGGAGTATAACCGGCTACAAATTGCATGAGATCTAGGGTTTTATTTGTGAAATAAAAACTCTAGGTGTGTAAAAAAGAGGGGGCAACACATACAATAAACCCTAAAGGTTTCCAAAAATTCTCTCTTTCCTCCCTTGTGCAATTCCAGCCGAAACTCAAAAGCAAGAAATAGAGGTTTTGTACCAACATACGTGGTCTAACCTATAGCTCGTGTGTATATGAGAGTAGAGGGGAGTCGTCCTTTGGCAGTCCCTAAACCAATTCTGATCAACAAAGCTGAAGGAGAAACCAATTCGGCAATTGGAGCAAAACTGATTAGGCAAAGCTTGAAAGGTAAGTTTGCTTAGCGTTCTTTTATTCACTATGATTACATACAGTGTTCTTGGGTATTTCTTGTGTTTTTCCGCTGCGTTTAATACTGATTAGTCACATAAAAAAAACCCAACATGACTAATGCACCAGTGGAATTTATGGATTTGAAGAATTGAGTGTTTAGACCGTACTTAGATCTGTTTGTTATTGTCTTCATCGATGACATCTTAGTGTATTCGAGAAGTAGGGATGAGCACGGGGACCACTTGAAGTCAGTTTTGTAGACTTTACAAGAGCATCAGCTAAATGGGAAGTTCTCGAAGTGCAAGTTTTGGTTAGAGCAAATAACATTTCTAGGACACGTGATGTCTAAGGATGGGATTATGGTAGATCCTAAGAAAATGGAGGCAGTATTCCATTGGGAGAGAGGCCTAAGACCATTACGAAGATTCAAAACTTTCTTAGGGTGGCCGGGTAATATAGAATGTTTATCCAGGACTTTTCGAGGATTGTAGCTCCTATGACTCAGTTGAATAAAAAATGAGTGAAGTTTGTATGGTCTGATTCGTGCGAGCAAAGTTTTCTAAAATTAAAGAAGTGTTTGACGAGTGCCCCAATGTTGGGTTTTCCATCATGGTTTAGAGGATTCGCAGTGTACTGCGATGCATCGAGGGTTGGATTGGGTTGTGTGTTGGTGCAGCATGGCAAGGTGATTGCCTACGCCTCGAGACAACTTAAGATGCATAAGCAAAATTATCCGACATATGACTTAGAGTTGGCGGCAGTTGTGTTCGCACTCAAGATTTAGAGGCATTACCTGTATGAGAAGACCTTCGAGATCTTCACTGATCACAAGAGTTTGAAATATTGCTCTATCAAGGCCTGAGTTACGAGGTACCGTAGCCTTTAGTATTATATATTTCGGATAATGGACACCTAACTACGAGTTAGCATAGCCTTTGTTATACTACTGCTCTATCAAGGTTCGAGTTATCAAGGTAATATGGTAGTCGTGTGTCTAGCCAGGCACACTTACGTCTGATTTGTCTGGTGGCATAGCCCACAACGTCTGTTTTCTGTCTGGTTCTGTATTTGGTCCTTATCTACCGTCTGTTATATATATTTGGTATTTTTTTCTGTATGATTTTGTTTGTTGTTTGCTATTTGTGCAAACGTTTTTGAAATAAATTTTTGAACTACTACTCTATGTATACGAGTGTATACTATTAGTATCTGATTATATACATGCATGTGATATTTTTTGAAAACGTTTTCAAAACAGACTATGTGAGTCTCAGAGGCGATCTAGAGCGTTATCACTCACTGAGTTTAGTCACCCTCTTCTCTTAACATTTTTCAGGTATACTTTTGGCATCTAGCATCCTGATACTCAGTGAGGCGTTCCATTTGATAATGAGTACCCTTTTGGTCGAGGTCGGTTTATTTCCGCAATAGAGCTCTACACTGAGTTGCTGTTAGGTTATTGGGTTTTGCATTTTGTATATTGGTTACCTTGAATTGCTCATACGTTATTTTGGTATTATTTTGATATACTTTTATATAAATATAGTTTCACATATACATTATGTTTTATTTATATTTATTATTTTTGGTTTAGTTTATATTTTTAATAAATGAATAAGTTGGATAGTATATAGTTCTCTGAGGCTTGTGCAAGATAGGCTGGACCTCCGATTTGGTTCGCCTCGTACGTCGGTCATGGTCCGATCTCAGGTTGTGACAGGCACATAGAAGGTAAAACTAATTCATGTCATTCTTGTTAATCAACGAACGTGATTTGCATGCGATGCTATCATAAAACTAGATCCACTTCCGCTTATAATTTCCACTGTGCACATTAAGGTTAACAAACTGAACGACTTGTTAGTTTTTTATTCATTTGATTATTAGTTTGTTGCACGTAACACTGACACTAATAATTCTCAAATTTGAACTTGATCAAACCACATAAGTAAAAGAAAAGTTAATTTGGCAGCGAAATCAAAATTGTTGTTGAATTTAATTTAAAAAATTTCTCTAATATATTACTTATAATTTTTTATTGTATTAATACAGTTCACAAATAAAGTACGTCTATAAATGAGCATATGAAATTTACATTAAAAATGATTACATCAACTTTTTCAATAGAGTTCTTACTATATCTAATCACATGTGAAATTAGGTGCACGTAGTACTATTTTAAGAAAAGAAAATTTAGGACTCTCACTACAATACGATGTTTAAAGTTGAAATAATAGGGAAAAAAAACAAAAGTACAATTACAAGTTTAAAATTTTTTAGGTATATTTGTTTCAATGTTCAAATCAAATTAATGTGCTTACTCTAGCAGAGGCCATGTTTTTACTTGAGTAAAATTGGAGATATCAAGAAAATTCATTAAAATTTCTTTAAGTTTTAATAATTGAAAAAAACTAGAAATATTTAATCTCGATCAAGCTAGATTAGAGATTTTGAATGAATTGACTCAACCAAGAGGCTTGTCACTCAAGAAAGAAAGCAACATTTTATATAAGATAAAAGTTCAAATCTTTGTTAGTTGCATAACATCTAACTCAAGCAAGAATCGATGTAGTTGTGAGAGATAATTCCACGAGAGTGTTTTAGAGTAACAATTTTTTTACTCAACAAATCTATAAGGGTATGACTTGATTAATATGAATTCTTTAATCAAGCAACACATTATCAAAGGGACACCTCATGTATACAGGGAGCTATTTCAATTAATAAAGGAAAATTCAAGGCTCTTATTTGAGTTAAAATTTTCTAACTCAACGGTCAAATTAGATGATTACTTGAGCAAGAGATTTTTTCACTCAAGTAAAACTAGAAATATAGAAAAAAAATTGAGCGAGTAAGATCAAGCTGCGTTGAATAAAAAAAATGAAGATCTTGCACGAGTAAGGAAGATGTTAAGGATTTGTCGAAATCGATTTCTCACCCAAGAAAAGAGAAAGTTAATCGAGCAAGAAATATGTTACGTACATTGTATTAAATAATTAAATAGAGGTGAAAAGAAGTGAAGAATACACAAATTTTACGTAGTTCGGCAAATGATACGTCCACAGGATAAGGATCTCAGTCATTCATCTATGTTAACTCAACAATTACATAGAGAAAGTTATAAGGTTTTGTAAATAACGACAAACACAAGATAAACCTATCATGATAATTATTGATGTGATATATTTTTCATGGATGAGAAATATAATATTTATCTCTAAAATATATCTAGCGAATGATAAATATAATATTTATCTCTAAACTATAGAGTGCACAATTTCTCTATCTCACAATAATGCTCAAAAGACATCAGAAAACAAGTTAGATACCCTTTTAAAATATTACTCTTTTGTCGTGCATTGAATTACCTTAGATATCAATCTTAACCAGTGACGGAACAGAGAAGGTTTGGTGTGGTCTGGTGACCTTCTTCTGAAACGACAGGACCCCATATATATAGTATGGGATCCTACCAGAAATTTTGTAAGACCTACCTCAAACGGCGGCCTGAGCTGAAGAAGAAGGACCCCTCTGTTTTATTTTTTTTTGAAAGTTAGGGCCTGAAACAGCGTTGTTTCAAGCCCCATGCTTATTTTTTTTAAACCCTGGAACTAAAACGACGTTGTTTTAGTTCTAGGCCGCCCCAACTTTACAAAAAAGTAAAACAAAATAGCATCATCGAGTGAAACAAAGGAGAGAAGCAAGAGAGAAGCATTGGGTTTGAGAGGAAAAAGAAAGGGAGAGGAGAGCGGCCACCTCACGCCTTGACCACATCACCGCCGGCACCGTCTGTTCCAAGCTCCTTCTGCCATTCCCTTGTCGATGGCGACCTCGGTTTTTGGGCAAGTTGTTTCTCTTTCTTTAACTTTAATTGATTTTTAGGTTAGGATTTGGATAGATTTGATGTTGAATAAATTTGATAGGCTTAATTGAATATTTGATATTTTTTGCTGTTGATTGTTGAAATATTTGATTGAATAGATAATGGATTGATAATGTTGAATTATTGATTGTTGAATTTGTTTGATTTGAAATTGAATTATCTATGTCTAGGAATATGGACAAATTTATTATTCGAAGTAAGATGCCATCAATACTAAGTCGTGGGTTTTCAAATAATCCTGATGAATATCAAAATTAAATATTTAGTGTGCTATGTCGAGAAAAATGTTTTTAGAAGCATTAGTAATGAAGTCATTATCCAACATTTTCAGAACATGAAAACTCGTATGATGGATTTACTACCTTTACCGTCTGAAGAGGCTCCACGACTTGACTGTTCTAGTACCGTTAGCGATATAATAGTTAATAAATCTTAGTTTTAGTACTACCAATATGTAGAATGAATTCTTTTATCATTATTTCTATTAAATTTCAACTTAATATATTTTGAATTTTCTTGAGTACATTTATAAATATATTTAAATTTCATTCCTTATATATAAATGATGTCCCTTTGAAAATTTCTTATGTGTCTCTTAACCCTAAAATTTTAGATTTGCAAAGATGCAAGCACAAAAGAAAATCTTTACAAAATCTCTCTTTCTTAATCCTTTTACACTATTTGTTCTCTCTTAAAGCGTGATTTAAGAGATTTCTTTATTCTTTCTTTCTTAATCTATTTATTTTGTTTATTATTTGATTGATTTGACCGGGTAATCAGTTTAGTATTTGCTTAATTGTAAAAGAATTTAGTGCTATGTGTGTTCTAATCAATTACAAAAAAAAAACTGAAACGGTGTGTCGTGTGTGTTGTGGATAGGCGTAAAAGCTTTCGTGCCATTCCCATCTCTAATCTTGGATCCTACATCGCTTAATTAGAATGTGTGTGTGTATAGCATATAAACCATTCCAACGTTTGGCAAAATTACCATGGTTTTGCTAGATGGTATGTCGTTTCTCTATGCTGTGTGTTCTAATCAATTACGAAATAATTGTAAAAGAATTTTCAAAAAGTTTTTAAATTTTGAAAAATCCAATTTACTAACTCTTGCATTGTCGTTAGAGCCAATAGTAATTAAATAATTAATTGATTTTTGTTGATTTTAAGTATATTGGCAAGCAGCTAAAGACCATGATGAATGATGAACGAATTCATTTAACTATTAGAGAGGGAAACATGGTGATTGGAATGGAGATGCTTGTTGACAATGAGGGAAGCAATAGCAACAATACTGATGTTTCTACACCGATGGAGGAAGTCGCTGATCACAATGCTGAGGTGGAGCTGCGATCCAATCAATTGCTCTAGCTTAGCTTCTTTAAAACTCACTGTCACCTTGTCAAACGCAGCATAATAGTAGCCCATCAGAAGATGATAGGCCACTTCCAATTTGGGTTTGATTTTGCCTTTAGTTGCAGATCTTACATGGTCAGTAAGAGAGTTTGAGAAAACTCAACACTCAGTTGTAAAATTGGTGGTTAATTTCCATCTCATTATGTTTGAATGGGTCTAATGATCTTATCAAGGAAAACCACAATCTATTCCCTCTAATTATGAGCAAAACAAATAAGATTCACAACATACAGATGCTGATTCACTTCACTCAACAATTAAAGAATGTTAAGTTGGCAACTCAAAATTCCAACATGACCTTGGGGATGAAACCTAGGGGTATTTTACAGCATGCTAGCTATTTTGACTTCATTTTTATTTGTTGGATTGGACAATTGCCTAGGCTCCATTTTCCTTCGCAATCAATTGTACTTCAATCAGTAAGATTTGCCTTTCTCATTTATAAAACAAGATTTACTTATAAAACAAAATAAACGGACAAAAATGATGACAACAAGCTAATGAAATATTTAAAAAGAGATATAGCAAATTGGATTATTTAGATTTACTTTCTAATACTAAAGTTTAAATATTTTTTTATTCTACAATTCAGTTTTGTACAAGTAAAAAAGTGTAATTGTTATTATTGTTTAAAAATACAATACAAGTATGATAAACTCAGGGTTTGCTTAGTTTAATTTTTCAGGAAGTTAATTTTTTGGAAGTCATTAAATGACTTCTTGGGAAGTAATATAAAATTGTGTTTGATTATTATTTTAAATTATCAGAAAATGTAATTTATTTTGTTTTATTAAAAATTGTACTTTTTAGGAAAATAGTTAAAAAGTCAATAATACCTTTATTATTATTATATTTAAATTAATTATATGAGAAAAACTAAAGAAAAGATATTTATTTTTATTACATAAAAAATATCTCCCATGAAAAATAAAACTATAGTTAATAGTTCATACAATTCTATAATGAAGACTATTTTTAAAAAAAAATTGTGAGGAAAATTAATTTATTTAATTAAATAAAAATATTTTTTCTATAATATATTTTGAAAAACTTAAAAATATAAAATATTTTTTGTAACTTCTATAAAAATTGATCTATATAAAATAATCAAAACTTTATTTATGAAATGATTTATAAATTTTAGAAAAAATAAAAACTTGTAAGTAAATAATATTTCGATGATATATTCGTAAATTTGTATTGTTGGCACTAAAGAAGTTGTACTTCTTGACTCCTTTAAGAAGTTACTTTTCGAGTTCAAAAGAGAGTCAAACAACTAACTTTCAGAGAAGTTTAATTTCTTTCATTCAACCAAACAAAAAAAATAGATTTTTTGAGAAATTGCACTTCCCACTGTCTCACCCCCAACTAAACAAATCCTTATTTGAAGAACTATAATAATTAGTACTATAACTATATAATAATTAGTACTATAACTATGTAGTAACATATACAGTTGCTATAAAAACTTTTCTAACAATCAATTTGTATGGCTAATTTTTATTTGAAGACTATATTTTCAATACTGTATCTGTTATGTGCTATATTACTTTGGTTTAAACATTTTATATCTATTAAACTATAGATGAAGAAATTCAATTGTTGATCTTTGTAGCAGTGGACAAAAAGAATACACGTAGTTTTTCTAGCGAAAATTGTGGTGGCAATGGACCTTTATTTGATTATTGAGTAATGTGAACCGTTAATGCTACCTACCCTCCGAACAAAGCAGAGAAACGTGATGACAATAAATAAGAAAATACCCATACCTACCTCACCCCCAGCAAAAAACTCCTAAGAGCATCCATAGATGTTCTTTATTTTAAAATGTAATTTTAATATAAATAAAAAATATATTTAATTATATAAAATAAAAAAAAAAATTTCATAAAAAAATTATTTTATGTTTATTTTTTACATTATTTATTTATTATTTTTTAATTAATTATTAATATCATATAATGTGAAGATTGTGTATGATTCTCCATAATTAACTAGTGAAAATAGTCTTGTTATTTTATTTTTAAATTATAAAAAATTAATTGGAATTATATTTCAATTAAATGACTTCTAATAATAAAGAGTATAATACATTTAAAAAATATTGAAGATGCTCTACCCTTACTCCATAAAGGTCTAAAAGAGGGGAAACAAATCCTGCCCACTTCATTAATAATTGAAAATACAATTAAATTATTCACCTGTTTTTGAACAGTGCAATTAAATCATTCACTGGGCTATTTATAAGTGACCTCCACAAATGTTGGATGTTAAGATATAGAACTATAGCTTAGGAAAAGAAACATGTCTAGTGCTGGTCAGTCACAAGCACAACTTCATGTTGTGATGTTTCCTTTCTTTGCATTTGGTCACGTAACCCCATTTGTGCACCTATCAAACAAGCTTTCCTTCCATGGTGTTCGAGTGTCCTTTCTATCAACTCCAGGCATCATTGAACGTATCAAATCTTCTCTTCCTCTCACTTCAAAGATCCAAACAATACCTCTAACGATCCCCTCAGTTGAAGGTCTTCCTCCTGGACTTGACAGCACTGCAGAAATGACACCTGACATGGCAGAGCACCTCAAGACTGCACTAGACCTCATGCAGCCACAAATGAAGTCTTTGATCATAGGCCTCAAACCCCATTTCGTTTTTCATGATTTTGCTCATAATTGGATCCCAAAAATGGGATCAGAAATTGGGTTCAAATCAGTTTTCTTCTCTGTTTTCTCTGCTATCTCTAATGCCTATCTTATGGTACCTGCAAGAACTCGTGGTGGTAAGGTTCCAACCATTGAAGATCTCATGAAACCACCAACTGGGTTATCTTCACCTTCTGTCAAGTCCATGAAAATGTTCCAAGTTCAAGACTTTTCCTACGTGTACAAGAGCTTCGATGGTGCGGCTAATGTGTATGAAAGATTTGTTGGATGTGTAGATGGGTGTAGTGCCATGGTCCTGAAGACATCTAGAGAAATGGAAGCACCATATGTGGACTACGTCAAGGCCCAATTTCAAAAACCAGTTTTATTATCCGGTCCACTTGTGCCAGAAGCTCCAGCTTCTGGGGTCCTCCATGAAACATGGGCCAATTGGTTGGCTCAATTTCCTGCCAAGTCTGTTGCTTTTTGCTGTTTTGGAAGTGAAACTTTCTTGACAGATGATCAAATCAAAGAACTGGCCTTAGGGTTGGAGCTTACCAACTTGCCATTTATACTGGCTCTAAATTTTCCTACTGTTGACAAACAAGCCCAACTCGATCGGGCTTTGCCACCCGGGTTTCTGAAAAGGGTGGACGGACGGGCAGTCGTCCATACTGGGTGGGTCCCCCAAACCCTAATCTTAACAAGTGACAGAATTGGATGTTTCATAAATCATGTGGGGTTCAGTTCTGTAGTGGAAGGTTTGGTGAGTGACTGTGAGTTGGTGCTGTTGCCAATGAAAGGTGATCAATTTCTCAACTCCAAGCTGGTTTCAGAGGATTGGAAAGCCGGGGTTGAAGTTATTAGAAGAAATGAAGATGGGTATTTTACCAAGGAAGATCTATGTAAGGCTGTGAACACAGTGATGATTGAGGGTGACAAAGAGCCTGGTCGGTCCATTAGGAGTAATCGTAAAAAGTGGAGTGAGTTTCTGTTAAATCGTGAACTGCATGATATGTTAATTGCAGACATGGTTGGAGATATGAAAGCCATTGACTAAATAAATGCATAAGCAAGATTCACAGCCACTGCCGGTTTGTCTCCGCCATTCTTGCTTCCATCGCCGTGATTCGACGCAGTTCTAGTCTCCAATTCGGGCTGCTTCACGCCTCCTCGCGGCCATCCGTTTCTCTGCCTTCGCCGTCTGTTATCGAGTGTGAGCTAATATTTTATATCTTACTGTTTTTGTTTAATGTCCTACTGTTGATTGAGTTGTTCGTGTTAAGTGAAATATGCAAATGTAGATATTAAAAAAATAATGAATAAAGATTGAATAATGAAAAATACGCAAAAGAGGAAGCGAAGAGCGTTTGATTCTGTGTCGAAAGATGGAAATTTTGTGGTTGTTCATTGCGGAAGTTCAGCTTCGGATATTTCATTCAAACCAAACATTCCAGGAACATGTATTCTGCCGACAAAAAGGCAGCATTTTCGCCAATCCATTAGCTAGATCGATCCTATGAAATTGCTAAAAATGTAGCTTTACAAAATCAAATAAAATAAATTACATCTTATCTGTACACCTCCCTTATTGGAAGTCAATCAGAGGTAATGGCTCTGCTGCAAGGGGGAGGACATGGCCAAGAACGGATAGTCTATGTTTGGCTGCAGCGAAGCGATCGTGAACCCAGATGATTGTGGAACTCCTACTGACTGATTAGGCATTGAGCTGCAAACAAGATACGAAATTCATCTACATCTTCTCAACTCTGTGAACTGTTTAATTGATGATTACCGAAAACAAACGCTCTCAATGATTCGAGAAAGCAATAGTCAGCAAGATGAGTGTTCTGACAAATTGTAGCTAATGACTGACAAGATTTTTTTTTCCTTAACAGCTATAGTATATTGTTCTACTAGAACGATACCTAATTTATGGAAAGGCAAACTGACCTGAATGACAATGATGATTCAACTGGGGGATTGATTCTACTTTGATCAGGCGACAGCAGCGACCAAAAAACTGACAAGTTAATCAACTATAGCATGTTAGCAGCAGATTGAAAGCAGATCAAGCAAATTCTATTGACCAATGATTTAAATGAACTGACATTGTGATTTTATTTCCTAAAATTAATTGTGAAACAATCCATGCATTCATGGCAGTGGAATGTCCATCACTACCAGAATCATTGAAGACTCAAAAATTTAGCAAAAACAAATTTGCAGGAATCATTTTTCAAGGGAGAAAATCAATTGCAGGGTCAAACTCTTTAAGTGAAGCATAGACGGGCTGGAAGATGATAAAAAAAAAAAACATTACCCGACTGTCTTTGATGACCCTTGAAGTCAGAGCAGAACAGTAAATCATGCATCATGATATTAAGAACAAAACAGATTAGAATTTGTCACACTTAGTTAAACAACATATCAGCTATGCTATGCGGCTGTGCCTGCTAAAAAGTACAAATAAATCATACAGCAATCTTGATACACAAACTCACCTCCCCCATACCTTGAGAAACATTTATATCTGCCAAAAACAAGGACAACTATATTAGTTTCTTCTTTCACTTAAGAAGAACTCAAAGAAGAATTATGGCCTTGAATGCAGTAGAGCAGTGACAAGCAGTAGTAGATAGAGACTACTATAACATGAACATGATAACAAGCGTCATTATAACATGAAAGCTTCCAAACCTAACTTTACAGGCATAACAAAGAACATGTTTCACAGTCCCAAAAAGACAGAGCATGGTTCACAAACCTAACAAATAATAATTAGACAGCAGACAAAAGACATTCAAGTCTAATCTACGAATATTAAATTAAACTAAGGGCCGAGAGTTAGAGGCCAGGAAAGGGAATGTTTATTTTTATGTATTTATTTTATTGACTCCTCCAATTGGATTCCAAGTGACAAACAATATAAGGTTTAAATTATTAAAAGAAAAAAACAAAGAGGAGCATAATGTAATTTACCCAAGTTAGAAACACTAGGCTTCACTGCTAGTGTCAATCCAAGAAAACAGTCATCTTGTTGAGAACCAAAATTCCACAGACTTAACTCGAGATTTGGCTTCGCTCCAGCTGAATAAAGATCACAATCAACACAAAACTCAATAAGAAAAACAGCATACTGAAACATTCAAACTCCATAAGAAAAAACAATATACTGAAACATTCACGTCTAGACTCCACAAAAGGACGTGAAAGAAACAAAAAGATAACTCACCAATATTGTTCAGCTTCAGCTCTAGTGGATCTCGGAGTGGATAAGGAATCCACTTTCTCACCTATTCAGGACATGTTAGAAATTTGATCTAAAGTAGAAATATGATATGAACCAAACTTAAAAACACATTACCTGGAAAAATGGATGCTGCAGCGCTTGTTCAGCTGTTGGCCTCTTCAGTGGGTCCCAAGAACATAGCTTCTGTGGATAGATCAAAGAAACATTGAAGAAATTAAACAACAGAACATGATTATAAAAATATCAACTGATTAAAATTTAGCATATTACAATTGAGATTCTTAATATAAGCACAAACCATGATTAAATCAAGAGCTTCTGAGCTGGCATTGGGTATAATATCAGACAGGTTCGCAGGCAGACTCTGGCCAAGAAGACACAAAGATGTCAATAAAATTATTATGATGAAAAATAAGATTATTATAACAATAAATCATTAAATCAGATAAAAATTAACGAATATATATCCTACCTCTGAATAACTAACATTCATCAATCGAGAGATGTTTGTAGCTTCAGGGAATACACTCCATTCTGGTGCACCAAGAACACAGCATATCTTGTATAGCTGATCTATTTCACTGGCCACAGAGATTAAATCAATTAGACAATTTGAACATTTAAAGAAAGAAGATTCCTATCTAGATGAGCAACAGCCAACGATGAAATTAACAAGAATTGTAAATAAGAAACAAAAGAATGGAGGTTTAGTGTTGAGAAATTTGCCATTTGATCAGCACATTCAGCCTTACAAATGAAGTAATTTTTTTTGCAAAGAACAATAGACCTCATATCAACAGATTTATATTGACATACATATTTATAACCGACACAATCTCCAAAATCTGAGGATATAATTACCTTTCGCCCGGGAAAATAGGAGACAAAGTGAAAAGCTCAGCCAGTATTGCACCAACTGCCCACATATCTGCATGTTTTTTAAGTAATTGATTTTTAGTCCAAATCAACAAGGGGCATTGAAATGTAAAGTAAAGCATTCATTTACACAATAAAAAAAAGCCAAGAAAGTATAATGGGGGAGGAACATGGCATACCAATTGCAGGAGTGTATGTTGAGGATTGTAACAGAACTTCAGGAGCTCGATACCTGTTAATACATAATTGGATTGAACTAAATTTCAGTGACCATAAAGATGTACATACAGAAACATCAAGCGAAACAATGTATTGAAGATGACTCACCATCGTGTAGAAACATATTCAGTATAAGGTGGTGATGATGAAACTTCTCTAGCAAGTCCAAAGTCAGCAATTTTAATAACATCTTTGGTTACAAGTAAATTCTCTGGAACAGACGATGTATTATCAGTGCAATAAACTTCACCTGGAAAATGAAAATGATAAATTTTGAAAACATGAAACATTTCAAATGTAAAAATCCTTACCAGGTTTCAGATCTCTGTGAAAATATCCATTTCTATGCATGTGCGCAAGTCCTTGCAGCACCTGCGGCAAAAGGCCTTGTATATCTTCCTCCGTAAAAGGTCTTCCTCGTTCTTTCATTATATGGTATAGATTGAATTCCTGATAGAATGTAGTCCAAAATCAAGTCGTTAGTTGTCATTGAATAATCATTGATTCTAACTGTTAAGCTCAAGGGCAGATGGAAGAGAAACAAAATTCATATTTTAAAGAAAAATGGGGATAAACACCAAATATGCACCTCATGGATATCACCATCCTATCCTATATATAGAGAAGAATGGAGGTTCATGAATTCATAGTGCCAAAATTAACTAATGGATGATTTCATCAAGATTCAGTGGCATCTTTGCAATGAATAAACAGTGTCCTAAATCAGCAAAAGGCAACAGATCAATGGAATTTTCAGAAAAGGCAGTATGATATAGTGTGCCAATAAAACATAAGTTTCTCACCATGTATTCAAAAATGAAGAATAGCTCATTGTTTTCCCTAACAACCTCCTTCAACTTTATGATATTGGGATGATTCATTTTACGGAGAGCCTGAAAAGATAAAGCTCAATTTGGTCATTTATGAAAATAATCTCTATAACGGTGAAAATCAAATGGTTTATTAACATAGAGTTTAACAAGACTTGTACCTTTACTTCTCGTAGATTCATGCATTCTTCCCAAAAATAGAACTTCCTCTTCATCTTCTTCACAGCAACCTAAGATCAGAAAATAAAAACATAAAATTATCTGAATTAACAACTAGGAACCACTAAAAATCCATTTTGTTAATAAAGCATACAGAATGTTCCTTACAATGTCATATGTTTGCGTATCAATGGCTCTAAATACACTACCACAAGTGCCATTGCCAAGCTCTTCCAAAATTTTATATCTGCAAATAAACAAAAGATTGTTCTTAAAAATATGTAGTGGAAACACCTGAAAGAACAACAATTTGTCAAACAAATCACCAAATTATGCACCTTTCCATAATCAGAATTTTAATAATTGACAATCAAAAACTTGTCAATTGACTTCCAAGAATCTCCTAATACAGGAGTCTACTCTATCAGCAGAGTTTGACTCAGCAACTCTTGTGGACGGTTTACTGCTAAGCTGTAATTTGTTATATATAACATGGACAGGATCCCAATTATCATTGTCGGGGCAGAGGAATATCAACCAAAGATCAATCAACATACTTAAATGCAGCTCCAACAAGCTGCAATCAGCTCATAGCATCTAAAACTATCAGTCTGCAATCTCGACCCCAATCTGACGGGAAAAACATTCATTTTTACTCCCAATATGCACGTACATCAAAATCACAAACAAGCCTGCAAAACATAAATAAGAGTGGATCTGTCAGCCACGTTCTGTAACGATAGATTCAGCTATAAGAACCACAAAAATCAACCTTTAACAAAACCGGATCTGCTAATTCTATTGCTCATGAGATTAGGAAGCAAAACATACTTGACGATCATATCAAACCCAAAACTACAACAGTCCCTTTTTTAAAAAAATTAATTTTTTTTTCAAACATATACGACTGCAACATCGACCGGCTCACTGCTGCAAAGTAAAAACAATTCACTATATTAAGAAAATAAAAAATAAAAAAGACAACTTAATATCTTTAAATTTAATGAAAATTGAATAATAATTGTAATAAAAAATAAACAAAAACCGTAATCACGAATTGGTCACTCACGAAAACGAATTAAAATTGAGATTCTCGGTTCAGATTATAATTAAAGACGAATATTAAGAATCTTGAAGAAGAGAAATAGAAATAGAAACTGAAACTTCAAGTATACGCCACTAACAAACACCTTCGTGATTTAGTACAAAGACTCATTCAACAAGAAGAGAAACACGAAACGAAGCCTTCATTTTCCTCCAATACTTGACAGAGCTCTCTCTCTCTCTCTCACTCAGAGAACCGAAAATAAAACTAAATTAAAAAAAAAAGAAACCGAACTGCATTCTCGTCTCCGAGAAACCTCTCACCTCACAAAAACGCAAAAAAGAGAATATAAAGAGAGAGATAAATTCAAAACTCCGCAAAACCAGAGAGAAAATTGAACTGTTTAAAAACGACGACGAAACTCACCACTGTTGCTGAACAAAGACACTCCGTGACATCAGAGATCTAAACAAAAGCACTGATCAACAATGTATAAACAGAGATAGAGAAAGAGTTATACAGGCTTGAAACAATGGAGAGAGAGAGAGAGAGAGAGAGAGAGAGGAGGGGAGAAGGGGGGAGTCCGCAGAAGAAGCAAAGGAGAAGAAAACAAAAAAATATTTAATCATAATAAATTAATAATTAATATTTTATTCTTTTAAAATGGTTGGTGGTTGTGATGGTGGTGGGGAAGGGGGTGTGGTCCCCAGTTGAAGTATAATATTTTTGTGATGTTTTAACTACTGAAATGCCCTTCAACCACTTATTTATTTACGATTATATTTTGAAATTGACGAGTGTTGCCCCTTGTGGTGGCATGTTTGGGGAAGAATTATGGGAAGTTTCAAGGAACATGATCGTTATTATGGAAACAATTGAGCGTAAAATTGTCAAAGTGGTTACAATTTAAAGCACCCTCGGATGTATGGTTTGGCGTGTGGTTTGATACGGTTGGGATGGAGAAGCATTGACCTTATCGCGTGCGTTACATTCGCGGTCTGAACCGGAAACCGGTTTGTTTTGGATTGTCTTGTTGTACAAGATTAGCATGGCTCACACGTGTGGAAGGGGGAAGAGGATAAGGAAGGTCGACCTTTATTTTCAAAAAAAAGAAGTAAAATAAAAGAAATTCCCACGAAAGAGTTATTGGGTTGGATTGATAAGGATTAGTCCAATAAGACGTAAAAAATAGATTTGAACTTTTGTTTTGGGTGTGGATTTGGGCCAATTTTGGGATTTAATATTTTCGGCTGAGATATGCTAGTAATTTTCTGCTTTTAGTGGCAGCTCCACAATAATAGTGATGAATTAAATTAGAGTATCTTTTCACAAGTTGAGGCATTTTTAATTCAGTATACCAAAAAACATTGACATTTTCATCTATTTTTTTTTATTTAGCATATTCTTTATGTGAGATAAACCTTTTCACGATTGATAATACGCAATTATTTAATAAGTACACTTTAAAATCTTCTGGGATAATAGAGTGTGTATGATGTAGCCTAAAATTGGTCGAGTCTTAAAAAAGGGCTCGTAGCTCGGCCACATACCCGAGTACTTTTTTATATTTTAGAAAATATTTTAAAATTATTATTAAAATCCACTAATTTAACAATTAAAAATATTAATGATATTATCAATCTCAAATTAGAGTATGATTATGATATTTAGATATAAAATTTTATATAATTATTGTACATTTATTATATAAAACATTAAGTATGTATAAAAAAATGTAATATTTTGGTTTAGACTGATCCATAGAGCCAAACATATGTTGAATCTAATTATACAAATAAACAATCTTTTAAGTCTTTCTATAAAAAGACATTTTGGCCAAATTATTTTCAATTTTAAACAAATGCAATTAGTTAAGGAGTAAGGAAAACCTAATTGTTATTTGATTACACAATCCTTAAATTGAGGAGACAACAAAGGATAC
>CAODLS012720363.1:0-10273 GCA_948243855.1 Flueggea neowawraea
CTTCAATTTCTTTTTGTAGTCATTTTTTATAAGTTATTTTCAAGATAAATAATAGAGTAAATTTAAATTAAATAATATATTTTAGTTCTCCAAATTAACGAGACTGTTAGTGATACTCTAGTTCTACTCAAGGTATAGATACTTTTCATTTACTTAACCTTGCTCCTTGGTACAAAAATTATTCATGTTTAATGCATTGGTATAAATATATATGTTCATTAATATATACTATATAGTTGCTACTATAATAATTATCTATAGAAGACACAATTGCCTTTAATTTGGTGCCCGGCCAGTCAATTCAAAAATTTGAAAATTGATATGAGAATTGCAAAAAATAAGGAACGAATTGAAGAACGAAATATTAGTGTATGCAAGTAGGAGAATAAACGTCATTGTTGAAATTATCACTAAGAAAAGGAGAGCACATATAAATTGACCGTTTACCAACTTGATTGGAGAGAAAGTTACAATATGCATATCCATGATTATTATGAAACTTGCATTCGTAGTGGACAGACTTGATCAAGCATTCATGCACAAGTTGGCACATAATTTGCAATGGACAAAATAGTTCTACAATAATAAAAATATAGCAAAACCAATCGGGTGTCAATTTCTGGGCAAAAAGTATTAAAGATTATTACTCAATTTTAATTAGTTTTCAAGTTAATGGACTTTGATTTTTATTTTCATAGTTGTTAATTTTGTATATAATTTGGACATAGCATTATTAGTATTTCGTTAATTTTATTGATAAAATGACATTATCTACAACTACTACTAATTAAAGACCTTAATTAACAAACTATACCACTCTTTAACGTAGATTCTATTAGAATTGATGTGTTAATTAACATTTTTAATGAACTTAACTAAATACTAAGGCTAGTGACAAAATTGTATAAAAAAGTTTGAAGATCAAAAAATTAAATTTTACTGTTTAGTGACTATATATTAAAAATTGACTAAATTTGAGTGAGGATCTATATCTTTTTAATTGAACTTTTTTAAAAATTATTAAAATTAAAATATTAACGTTTTTTTTCTTCTTCTAATAAGTGTTGTTTCTAACATTCAAATCTTTACTTAAAATAACAATATAACAATAGCTAGATTGCTTTGCCCTCTTCTCCATAAACACATTCCCCAACACAATCACCATTCTGCTAAAATAATTGTGTATTGCAAAGCCCTGAAAAGAATCCGCTCGATTGTTATAACTGGTAGCCGCTGATAAATTCTTTGTTGGCGGCAACCTATAAGTTCTATTAGCTAGCTAGTATATATTATGCATACTAATTTGGTTTGTTATTCATTAGATTTGTGTTTTTCCTATACCTTTTTAGTTGTACGTATGTTTTTTCATTGTTTTACGGATATTAAAAAATTATACATTTTGTGGTGTTTTAATTTCTTTAAGAACCTTTCCTTTTAGGTTTGTATTCTTGTTATAGGTTGTGATTGTTAATTTGTTGGCACAGAAGATACTGATTTTTTTTTGGGTACTATTGCCTTCAAATCTTTAAATCCAATGATCTTGTACCCAGTTCCAACATCAGAGTTAGCTTGAAAAGTGAAGTTTGTGATTTTCCTTTTTCATTAGATATTTGGATAAAGTCATCCCTGAGGTTTAGTGAAATTTCTTCTTTAATCCATATATTTTGGGAACACTTTATTTGGTCCCTCTATTCATTTTCTGCCACGACCCATTCCCGAGATTATGACCGACGTATGAGGTGAACCGTCTATGGGAGCCCGGTCTATCTCGCACAAGCCTCAAAGATATGTAAACTATACACCCGTTTGATTAAAACATGTTATTAAAAACGTTTCAAGAAAAATCATATATATATATATATATATAGAGGAAATAAATACAGGTGATAAATCGCAAAATCCAATATCCCCAAATAAACCCACAATCAGTAGGCTCAACAACCCAACAGTATATCAAAGTGAAACATCTAATACAAACGAAGTAGCCCCACCAAAAGGGTGTTACTAACCAAAAGTATTTGTCTCACTGGGCGGGGATGTCAAAAGTTGGCGAGTCGAATCAACCTGCACAATAGAAATAAGGCAACACAGAAAACAAAGGGGGTCAAATCCAGTAAGTGAGGGACAACACTCTAGATTGCGTCATACATGTCTCACAAAGACTGGTTTGAAAACCGTTGAAAAACTACCACATACACGTATACAACACAAATACACACACACACTGCATACATAGTATGATTTCAGAAACACGTTTCGCAAACTTTTACACCCAAGGCAATCACATGCGCATCGGCAAAAACGATACTACTAGTATCATAATCAAAACCATATATATGTATTATGAGACCGGTAACAATTGTGGTGGGAACATCACTCAACCACCTCGATAATGATTGGTGGAAACTACATCACTCAACCATCTCAATAATGATTGTGGACTCTGCCACTAATCCGGTAACAAATCATGTGTCCGGCCAGGGCACATGGCTATCGACAACCCTAAGAGCTGAGTCAATCATACCTTAGTATACCAAAGGCTACGCACCCGTAACAAATGTGTCTCATAATCAAAAACATTATCTCAAAACAATCCATGCATTCGGCATCAAAACCATCAAAACATATATATCAATATATATATGTAATACTTTTCCAAAACAAATAGTGAATATTTTATTCACATAATCCCATTATTTAATTGATCAATCCTTAGATTAGTTCGGTTTCAAATATGTGTTATACACATAAAAAAATATAATTAGTTTCGAGACACAACCTATGTGTCTGAAGCTGTCATCCACTCACCTGGATGTCCAAACTCTAGGACCTAGTACCACTGCCAGATAGCTAATCCCGCTGACAAGGGCAGGAAGCTGAAACAATAACATATCAAAAACAGCGATGTATGAGACATTGGTACTGTGGTTGTACCAAAATGCGTGCAATGCATATTTAACCCTCAAAGATCGCTCAAAATCCAATCCAAAAGTGAATCCATCACTTTCGACCCAAAACTCGAAACCCACGTAAAATTACAGTTTGGTCATCGACCAATGTAAAATTACCTTCTAGTCCTCGAGGCTTGACATATTACCAAATAGTCCTCAAAGCAGTCAAAAACCCCAAATTACTCCTCAGACTCTCTGAATTCACCAATTACAAAATGTCACAATTTGGTCCCTCAGAACCACTGTTTACTCGAGTTATCCAGAGGCTAACTTGAGTTATATGTGGTCTGATTTACTCGAGTTAGCTAAATGATAACTCGAGTAAATCATGCCTATTTTAATCTAGTTAATTCAAACTTAACTCGAATAAATCCGGGTCTATCTTACTCGAGTTAGCCAAAATGCTTACTCGAGTAAATCACTTATCCTGATTGTCCAGTTCGACCAAACACTCAAATCAACCGATAAAAATCACTCTTTAACAACTACATTTACTCTAATCATCCTCCTGAACACGAATATATACTCAAATCCATCAAAACAACTCAGAATCTCTCAAAATCACCCTAAACCGAGTTGATCAAACCCATTTGAATGTTAATACCCTAGTATGCATAATATTGTAGAAATCATGAGGAAAGAAACGTGATCTTACCTCAAGAACCCAAAGAAAGTGCTGGAGAACAACTTGAGAGAGATTGAAAGCGTCTGAGAGAATTGATTTGGAAGAAATGACTGATTTCGGTCGGTTTTGGTCTTTTAAAGACGAAGAACACCGAAACGCGTCGTTCCACTTTTGCACAGATAACTCGAGTTACACAATGATTAACTCGAGTTATATGAATCTCGTCTAACTCAAGTTACAATTTCGGATAACTCGAGTTGTATAAGGGTCACACAACTCGAGTTACCTCTTACTCTAACTCGAGTTATCTACTCTCCAGACTCGCTACTCAAGGTTCCAAAACACAAATCCTATATGCTCATCAACATTATCGACTATCAATCTAAACTCTAAAACATCAATGAGGATGAGCATCAACGATTATCAATCGAAATTCCAATCGCTATAGGGAGTATAGCTGGAACGGGCGGGATATTACATATTTCCCCCTCAAAAGAAATTCGTCCTCGAATTTCGAAACAGAACTAATCAAAGTCCTTATCAACTCTAGATCTCCCACAATAAACCTACACCAAAGTCTAGGCTACTCGCCTCATAACATAGACAGTGCATATCCAACACTCAGTCTATGTACACATATGCAACATGATGATGCCAAAAATAGAATGAATTGCAAAGTATGCAAAAACATAAAAAGACACTGACCTAAGGATCAGTTGTGTCAAATAGGTGCGGATATATGCACCGCATCTCCTCTTCGACCCCCCAAGTGGCCTCCTCAACAGAATGGTGCCTCTATATCACTTTCACCGAAGTAATCTCCTTGTTCCGCAACCTCTTCACTTGTCGATTGACCCTCACAGGATCCTCATCATAAGATAAGTCGGATCGGACCTCCACAAACTGAGGTGCCAGAATATGAGACAGATCAGGAATATACTTCCTCAAAAGTGATATATGGAACACCGAATGAACATAAGCAAACTCTGCCGGTAATACCAACTCATACGTCACGACCCCAACACAACCTATGACTTCATACGAACCAATGTTTACGCTTTATTGGTGACACTTTGAGAAATACATGGTCTCCTATCCTAAACTCTAAATGTTTATGCTTCGGGTCAGCATAACTCTTTTGGCGACTGTGACAGTCTGGTTCATCTGCTTGATCAATTTCACCTTCTCGGTAGTTTCCAAAATAAGATCTGGCCCTAAAGGCTCTCTCTCTCCGGCATCGACCCAACATAAAAGAGATCTACACTTTCTACCATATAGTGCCTCGTAAGGCACCATCTCGATACTCGAATGATACGGATTATTGTACGCAAATTCCACCAATAGAAAGTGAGAATCCCAACTCCCACTATAATCCACAACGCACGCCCTCAATATATCTTCCAACGTCTGAATAGTATGCTCGGACTGACCATCGATCTGCGGGTGAAATGTCCTACTGAAATTCAATCGAGTATCTGCTCCTGCTGTAGTTTATGCCAAAACTACGATGTAAGCTGTGGTCCTCTGTCAGACACTATAGAGACTGACACACCATGTAAACATACGATCTGGTCGACATACAACTTAGCCAACCGTGTCGCTCCATATGTCGTCTTGACATGAAAAAAATGTGTCGTTTTCGTCAATCGGTCCACAATCACCCAAATGGAATCGTACCATGAGGATGTCCTCGGTAATCCTACTACAAAGTCCGTTGTAATACGATCCCACTTTCACTCTGAAAGATGTAACTGCTGTAATAATCCAGAAGGGCGCTGGTGCTCAAACTTAACCTGCTGACATGTCAAACACTGACTGACAAACTCAGCTATGTCCTTCTTCATTCCTGGCCACCAATAGGCCTTTCGAATATCCCGATACATCTTAATGTATCCTAGGTGTACATAATATATGGAGTTATAAACCTCAATCATAATCTCCTCGCATAGTCCACCAGAGGATGGTACGCACAATCTCAACCCAAATCACAACACTCATGAATCATCAATGCTAAACCCGGATACACCAGATGATCTTAACTTTCTCAACCAAATTCCGCATCTCGAAATCCTCATTCTGAGACTCTTGAATACTGTCCAACAGTATAGGCCTTGCCTCAACATGACCAAACAGAACTTCAGAGTCATCAAATTGTAACATGACTCCATCTTCCATCAATCTCTGTAACTCAATCACTGATGGTCACCTCTCAACTGCGATGTGAGCTAAATCCCCATCGACTTTCTACTCAGAGCATCGGCTACAACATTTGCCTTGTCAGGATGATATGATATAGTACAATCATAATCCTTTAGCAACTCTAGCCAATGTCTTTGCCTCAAGTTCAGGTCTCACTACCCAAAAATATATTTCAGACTTTTATAATCTGTGAAGATCTCAAAAGTCTCTCCATACAAGTATTGCCTCCAAATCTTAAGTGTGAACACCACTGTCACTAACTCTAAGTCATGTGTCGGGTAATTTTGCGCATGCCTCTTCAGCTATCTCGAGGCATATGCAATCACCTTGCCATGCTGCATCAACACACAACCCAATCTAACTCTAAAAGCATCACAGTACAGTGTAAATCCTCTAGAATTTGACAGTAAATCTAACACTGGTGCGCTCGTCAAACATTTCTTCAGCTTCATGAAGCTGTCCTCGCACCTATCAGACTAAACAAACTTAACTCCCTTTTGCGTCAACCGAGTCATAGGAGCTACAATCCTAGAAAAATCCTAGATAAACCTCCTATAGTACCCAGCCATACCAAGGAAGCTCCGTATCTCTGTAATGGTCTTAGGCCTCTCCCAATGGAGTACTGCCTCCACTTTATTTGGATCTACCATGATTCCATCCTTAGACACCACATGTCCCAAAAATGCCACCTGATCAAGCCAAAACTCACACTTCAAGAACTTTACATACAATTGATGCTCCCTTAAAGTTTGCAAGACTAACTTTAGGTGGCCCTTGTGCTCTTCCGTACTCCTCCAGTACACCAGAATGTCATCGATGAAAACGATAATAAACCGATCTAAGTATGGTTTGACCACCCTGTTCATCAAATCCATAAATATTGTTGGTGCATTAGTCAAACCAAATGACATCACTAGGAATTTATAGTGACCATACTTCGTTCGAAAAGATATCTTCGGAATATCCTCACCCCTGATCCTTAGCTGGTGATATCCAGACCTTAAGTCAATCTTAGAAAACCACTGCGCACCTTGCAGTTAGTCAAACAGATCATCTATCCTCGGAAGTGGATATTGGTTCTTCATCGTTACTTTGTTGAACTCCCGGTAGTCAATACACATACGAAGGATACCGTCATTCTTCTTAACAAACAACATCGGAGCACCTCAAGGTGAGACGCTCGGTCTAACAAATCCCTTATCCAATAAATCCCTCAATTGAGCATCTAGCTCCTTCAACTCTACTGGTGTCATCCGATAAGGTAGAATCGATATCGGATCGATACCAGACTGTACCTCAATGGAAAACTCAACCTCTCGCTCAGGAGAAAGTCCTGATAACTCTTCGAAAAATACATCAGAGAACTCCTATATGCGGCTCTGAAATATGCGGCTCAGTGAATACGAAAGCCAAGTATGCTTCACAACCATGGCTCTAATAGCTGATACATACCCTCATATGACACTGTTGTGCTGACCTTAATAGCAAAACTCACTTTGACCCGGGGTCAAAAACATACTCTCTTCACAAAATAATCCAAAGTGGCATGCCAAGTTGAAAGCACTTTCATACCAAGTATCACATTGAACTCCTCATACCCAACACTGTAATATCAGCAGTCAACTCGTGCCCCTCAAAGGCAATCACACAATCCCTGACCTCAGAGTCAACCACAACCTTATTACCCAAGGGTGATGAAACCTCAAGTAACCTGGCTAACAGATGCATTACTAACCCATTATGCTCAACAAAATAGGGTGTAATGAATGAGTGAGATACACCAAAATCAAATAGCACATAAGCAGAAACACTGGAGATGAGTAACATACCAATCATCGCTGCATTGGAGGTCTGTGCCTTCTAGCGAGTGAAATGATAAACTTGGGCCTGTCCACCGGTAGCAGAACTACTCGGTCCGACCTGTCCATGGTCGCTGCCCTATCCAACCTGGATACATGCTCCTGAAACTGCGACACCTCTACCTGTGCCTTTGCCAGCACCAGTACTGGCAACGCCCAAACATACTGCTACCGACTGTGAACCCGAACCATGCTTCAGAGGACACTCAACAATCTTGTGCCCAGACTGCCTGTAATGAAAACAGAGACCTGCAGCCTTGTGGCAAGTACCTGAGTGTCTTCTCCCACAAAAATCACACAGTGCATAAGAACCTCATGTGTTCTGTCCTCCGGTATGTCCAACTGGCTATACCATACCACTATTTTGGGACTTCTAAACCTGACTCTGGCCCCTAGCAGAATGTCTGCCTCTTTTATCAGACTGGCTGCTCTGACCATGACTCTGCTGGCCTTCCAACGCTCCTTCTGTTGTCTCTCGTCTTGGTATTCTATACTCCTCGCATCATCAAACATCTGCGATATAGTAGACAACCTCTGAATCGCTACTACTCTCCTAATCTTTAGTAGCAACCCATTCAGAAACTTTATAGACAAGGCCTCCTCACTACGAGCCTCTGTAGGTGCATACCTGCTCAAATCCCGGAACCTGTCCTCATACTCTATGACGTGCATACCCGGCTCCTGATGGAACTCACTGAATTGGTCTGTCCTCCTATCCCTCTCACTCGGAGGAAGAACAGACAAAGTGAGCTCAGGTTTGAACTCCTCCCAAGTAAACTCTGCGAGATCTTTGATCTTGCCATCATCTAGTGGCTCGACCATCCAACAAAAATGATTCCAATCTAACTCTCGCAGCGTCATCAGTGAGGTTCATCACCTCAAAGCACTGTTCCACCGTGAATGTGAAATCCTGGGGATCCTCTCCCATCTTCTAGGCGGAGAAAGCTTCATAAATCCAACGAGGCGAGCCTTAATGTCAGACTGCGGTGCTACAATAGGTGCAAACACAACTATCTCTGATGGGGGTGGAGGAACAGGTGGTGCTACAGCCATTGGAGGAACTGGCTAACCTTCAGCTGTCTGACCAGCTAACATAGCCTCCACACGAACTAGAATCTACGTGAACCGCTCAAAGGCATCCATCAGACCTCTCGGTGGTGGCGGTGGTCCTAGTGCCGCAACCTCTGGCACACTAGTTGCATCATGATGATCGACAATTGACTGTGTGACGGCCTCTACTGGAACACGCCTAGACCTACCACGACCTCTGCCACGACCTCTATCACGTGGAGAATCCATATCTACAATAAGAAATAATTGCATATGCGAGTGTCAATATGCATGCAACGCCATAGTACCAAAACGAATGTCAAAGGATATATAGAGACAAATCAGACAAACTCAATCAAAGATATCTATGCTCCACAACCGAACCCAGACTATACGATAAACCTAGGCTCAGAACTTACAAAACCTAGGCTCTGATACCACCTTTGGTATCAGAGTACATAACTACTCAAACTTACAAAACCTAGGCTCTGATACCATCTTTGTCACAATCCATTCCCGAGACCATGATCGGCATACTAGGTGAACCATCCGTAGGAGCCGGCCCATCTCGCACAAGCCTCCAAGATACGTAAACTATACACCCGTTTGATTAAAATATGTTATTAAAACTGTTTCAAGAAAAATCATACATATATATTAATAAAATATATCGAGGAAATAAATACAGGCGATAAATCGCAAAATCCAATATCCCCAAAATAAAATCTCAAAACAACGGACTAAAAAACCCAACAGTATCTTGATGCGGAGCTCTAAAACAATGAAGTAGCCCGACCAAGAGGGCGCTACTAACCAAAAATATCGGGTCTCACTGGGCGAAGATACTAAAAGTTGTCGATTCGAATCAACCTATAAAATAGAAACAAGGCAACACAGAAAAACAAATGGGGTTAACCCAGTGAGGGACAACACTCCAGATTGCCTCATACATGCCTCATAAAGACTGGTTTGAAAACTATTGAAAAACTACCACATGCACGTATATGATAAGATGTATATATATATGTATACACTCTACATACATAGTATAGTTTCAGAAACACGTTTCGCAAACGTTTACATCCAAGATAACCATATGCGCATTGGAAAAAACGGTACTACTAGTATCATATTCAAAAACAATGTATACGTATTATGAGACTAGTAACAATCGTAGTGTGAACTGTGTCACTCAACCACCTCAATAATGATTGTGGACTCTGCCACTAATTTGGTAACAAATCATGTGACGGGCCGGGGCACATGGCTATCGACAACCCTGATAGCTGGGTCATATCATACCTTGATATACCAAAGGCTACGTACCCCGTAGCGAAGGTGTCCCACAATCAAAAACCATTATCTCAAAAACAGTACATGCATTCAACATCAAAAATAGTCGAAAACATATATATAAATATATATATGTAATTCTTTTCAAAAACAAATAATGAATATTTATTCACATAAATCCAATTATTTAATTAACCAATCCTTAGATTAGTCTGGTTTCAAGTATGTGTTATACACATAAAAAACTATAGCAGTTTCAAGACACAGCTTATGTGTCTGAAACTGTCATCCACTCA
>CAODLS012720749.1:0-11193 GCA_948243855.1 Flueggea neowawraea
CCTAATTTCATGAATACTCATTTTCATTTTGTTTTTACCAATTTTTTTATTTTAATTGTTTTTAAAATACTAATTAATTTTCATCTTGTTTTCATTTAGTTTCATTCTCTTTTTTTTTTGTCAGTTTTCAATTTGTTTCTAAAATAAACCCAATTGAAAAACAAGAAATAAAATTAAAAAAAAAATCAAACAAAAAATATGGCAGCTAAATAAAAATCAAATGAAAATTATAAAAACATTAAATGAAAATAAAAATAAGTTTAGTAAAAAAACGAAACTTGAATAATTCAATTTTAGAAGGCTTGTAAAGAAATCAGGTTTTCTTTTAATAAATAAGATACAAAAAAAAAAATTAGAACTATACGAAAGAAAGAGGGAAGATTAGAAATGTGAAGCATGCAATGCTGACCTACGCGGAAAAACAAAAGTACTAAACGGCGTATGTCACATACTCTACTATATACTTGTAGGTTCTTTACGTAATGTTAAAAGGAAGTCCTCGTTTCATATATTTACCATCCCTTTATAAAAATATTTTTGTTTAGCTAATTGTTTAAAGATGCCTGGAGGTGTGGAAAGCTACAGCGACAAGTTACTTGTTTCTTCCTCACTTTAAGTTTTGATAATGGACTTGTTTTGTTCATGACCCCATGTTTTGCAACACCTACAATATCTATTGATAACGATCGTTCATTATCGAACTGAGTGCTGCAAAGTTTTGTTCTTTTGGTTGGTCTGGGAAGGAGGAGGTCTACCTCTACTAGTAGCCTTTGGATGTTGCTTTGGGATGAAGTCTTGGTTGTCTATTAAAGAAATTCTCCCCACTTGGTTTGGCATCACAACATCACATACACTGCATACAACTTGAGTGCTTAGGCAAATTCCATATACTATAAAGAGAGAATTTTCGGTGTATTCGAATTTCGGGTTGTCAGATATATTTTTGGGTGCCTTCGGTGTAAATCTCCATTACTTGTTTTAATAGTGAAATTTCTCTACTCATTTCTGCCCATAGACATATACTTCAAGTCAAATCACGTAAATCTCTGCATCATTATTTTTTATGCTTATTTTAATGATTTTATTGATTTGTTTTCACTAGGATCCTACCACCTTTTGACAAAGGCAACAGGGTTCAACTCATGCTTAAAGCTACCATGATGCTCCAATCGCATGAGACTTGAGAGCATTTTCCTTCAAATAGCCATCACCAGAAACGCAATGACCTTTTCCAACACTCCAGCCACCTGCAACTCTGTTAGGATTTTGTTTGGATTATCAACGTGTATGCTCGATGAGGTCAACCAGACCCGAATGCTTATATGAAAAGGTTGGTTTACTTCGACAGAGAAATTTAAACTGAAGTACATATATAATTGGGGTTGAGGGGCAGTGTTCTTCGAGGAACAGTTTTTCTGAAATAAATAAAGTAATTTGACGGTCCAACTGCGCATAATTAAGCAACAAATCCAATAAAGAACTGCTATCAATAAAAAGAATCACGAGAGAACTGATTATTTAGAAGGAATTGAGAACCCAATTCAACAATCCAACCAAGAATGGACATTTAAATACAAACCAAAAAATAAATTTAAAAAAAAAACATAGAAATCAAAACAGACAGTGAAAATTAGAGAACTTACATGAGGGTTTGTAAACTCACGTCAATAAAGAAGAATATTGAAAGAAGCGTGATAATTTTAAACTGAAAACTTGTTACGTTCATATTTAGTAGTTTTGATTTAATTGATCAAATAATCAGACAGACTTAAAACTTGTAGGTGCTTAAAATTTTAGTTAACTGCTAAATTGAGTTGTCAAACTTGAAGCTAGTACCAATTAGGCTTACCATACAAAACAGAGAACAAGCTTCTAACACAGTTAGAAACAGAAATGTATAGGCATCAAAGGATTAGTACAAAAATGTCTACTTTCTTCAAGAGCTCACAATTCATATTTAAAACAGCTCATATATTGAAGAGAAGTAACAGATTCTAGTAGCTCAGATGTCGCAAGACACAACCCAAAAACTGGTGATGAGTATCAGCATTAAATTTATTTTCGCCGCCAATCACAGTGTCCTCTTTCAACAACAATTAGCTTCAAATCATGTCCATGAAAATATTTCTATCAAATGAGTCTACTTGTCGGTTGAACTCACCTGCCGCTTAGCTCTACGAACACAATCATAATAGCTCTTGGTCAGAGGGCCACACTTTAGAATATCATGAGCATTCTCCTGGTAGCATGTCCGGCATGCATCATAGTCAGCCATACAGGGCATTGGCGTCTGGTATGGAAGCTTGAACTCCCTATCACGAAGATCCTTTGCTCGTTCTGTCACTTCTTGAACAATGTTGTCCTCCTGCTTTTGCAACTTTTCCAAAACCCTTTCGCTTTCTTGAATAACTGATCGGATTGCATCCAACTCTGAACTTGCTGGCTGCGGTGGAGGGGTTACTGGAAAGAATAGTGGAGGTTGAGCTGACCATCCTGGAGGTGCAATAGGTTTTGGTGTCTCAGAACCATCTTGAAGTTGCTTCTCATTAACCTTAGCTTGGATCTTGGGAGGCTGTTGTGGCACCTTACGCTTAATTTTCCTCGGTTTCTTCTTCAAGTTCTCACCATCATTTAAGAGTTGATTGACAAGATCAGCACTAATTTGAATTGAAAAATCACCCATCTAGCAGCTTCTCAGAGAATTTACCTGAATCAACAAATGTTGGGTTACAAAAAATTATTTCAAAATTCTGCATCTCTTTCATAAACAAGCTACTTAATCTTTCTTGAATATCAAAAACAGGATTGATGTTATAAAATGAGGTTGTCACTCCCTAATAATATTCCAATGGAATGAAAAACAGATAATCTGATTGGTGATTGCATATTTACGCAATCAAGCACCTGGTATTTTTCAACTACCACAACATAAGAAGGCTGACAACATTCTGTAGCGTGATTCAGTTCAGGCAACATAAGAATCAATTATGCCATTTTAGCCTGAACAGTGTTTGCTTACATTCAGTTAACATTTGCTGAGATATCAAGAAGCCAAACAGTTCTAATTGTTTGCCAAAAACAAACTGAATCAAATAAATCAAAATTATAAATAAATCTGGCTGGTCGCACATTGTCAACAATCAATTAACAAGATTTAGAAACACTTTGTGAAAATAACAACAGAACAAAATCCACTCATTAGGTAAATTTCCACGTAATGTTTACTCTAGCTGCCATACCAAAATTGACTTCAAGAAGTTCACCAAGATGTTCACCAAATAAATTGTAATTTTATTTCAAAAATTATCAGTCTCAGACCAATACCCAAATTCCGCCATTGCAGACACAACAAAAGATTGGAGCAGTAGGGCGTGTTTTGATGGGTCTTCAAAGACCACGCATCATGTAGAGATTCGCTCACAAGTATTACAAATTTCGCAATTGCAGATCACACATAAAGCCAATATCTAATCAATCCGTTACTCGAATTGAACAGAAAGAGAGTTTCCCCCAGTGATGAACATTTCATCAATACATTCAAAGAAAACATTGTAACATCAGACTGTATTTAACGAATTCTCACCTTAATCGACCGAAAGAAAACGAGAGAGCGATTGGGAGGGGGAAGTGCAGACTTGCTGCGGCGAGCGAGTGAAGTCTGAAAAGAGAGAGATGAGAGTTGAAAATGAGATAAAGACAAGGGCATATGCAAGGCAGTCGGCTGAATTGGTCTATGGTGTTTCAGTAAAACGACGTAGTTTTGAACAAAACCACGTAGTTTTGCTGAATGGAGTTCTGTTGATTGATTGCAATACAATTTACGTAGTTATTGATTGGAGTTCTGTTGATTGTTGAATGGCTGTATTTTATGCGAGGCCTTGAAGCTTTGAATTTGGCTTTTTCATGGGTTGAAATTTTTAGATTTGACTCAGAAGAATATGAAGTTATTACCGGTTCTCTTAAAAAAATTATGTAATTTTTGATATAATAATTTTGAAAGAATATTCAAAACTTTCTACTAAATGTTTAAACATAAAATTTAGTAGTTTTGTTCAAAACTAATTAATTCCGTTGCTTAGTTTAAATTCTAACTTGTTTTTCACTCGTGTCAAACTACATATGCACACATATATTTATTATGTTGAATTAATATAAAAAAATATTATTATTTGTTCGTCAAATATCTCACAAGCATGTTTATTATTTATGCATATTCAGTTTTTAAGAAAATATTTTAATTTTTTGACCTTTTCATTATACAATTTGCTTCTATAATTTACCAATTAATAAAAACCACTAATTGATTTGTTAAAAGTTAAACATTCAAACTATAAAGAATAAATGTTGAATTGTTGTACAATAACTAAAATATAACTGCGATAAATTGTGAATAAGTTGCTCTTCTTTGTTTTGAAAGAGATTAGCGATTTTTAAAGAAGCTTCGAGTCCGAACAAAATAAAACCTGGGTAAATCATGAAATGAGACTACGCCAAACCATTGAGATAGTGCCACCAAAACATTGACATAGTGCCACAATAATCCCATTGTAGTTAGATTTAAGTGAGAAAGATGATGGAAAAAATTTCTGTCGGGTTATATATAAACTTCCCTACAAGAATCAGTCAGCTAACAATAAATTGTGCTCGGTATATGTATTGAGACATAACTTATCAACCTCCGGAAGATTGTGTAATTCCAGAAAAAAGTCAAGTGCGTTGTGCAACACTGAAAATGCCATAAGTAGAGGTTAACGCTTTCTAGACATCCGCAACATAGTTGAGACTAATTAAATGAAGATATATGAAAAACAACAACCATAAGAGTAGGAGTTGATCCGTGTTGAACTTGGTTATAATCGAGATTTAGCTCATTTTTCTGCTGGAAAAGAGGTAGACGTTGCATAGGTAATAAATTTTAGAGAGGCTAGTTTGGATGATTAAAGAGATTCAATAATGCAGAATAATCATTCTAGAGTATAGTTTTGGTAGTGAATTTGATAGATAATGCCTGATTAATATGTGTAGGAACAGGTGTAATGGACTACGGGTGGTGAAAAAGAGGAGGATGTGATAGATTGGAAGACAACAAGAACAAGTGTAGAGGGGGTAGAAATGGGACATAAGACAGATTTATTCAATGTGATTAAGGTTTGCTATATTGGCTCTAATACCAACTCAAAAATAAAATTTGTGAAATATATGTTGCATTACCATTCACATAGTGCTGGATACAAGTATTTATGTCTAAAATCATGTAGTTACATTAGATAAGGATTATATAAAATACAAAATATTACGATATATTTTTTCAGAACAGTGAGTATACCTCAAAAATGATGACTAATGGAGGTGTTTTATGGAAAATACTTCCATGCTCTAAATGAATGTCCCACTTATGCATTAGACAAGTGAAAAAGTGATATCTAAGATTATTCTCACTGTTGAAGCATGTTACTTTCATAGTCTCGTTTATTTATTTATTTATTTATGAGGTGCATAAGTAAAGAGATACATTAAGTGTGAGCGGTATTGTCTGTATTTTATAAATTGAAATTAATATTTTTCATAAAGTTCATTTAAAATTCCAACAACTAATCAACATTATCTATTTATCTAATTAGTTTTTTTGACTGAATTTTATCTCCTGGATTTAAAATAGTTTATTTAATGGGGTAATTACATTAAGACATGTTATAAAAAATGAAATTACACATCTACCTTCCGTCAAAGTGGTTTTTGAGCGGACACTATTTTCATATTTTACTTGGAGTTAATTATGCAGAGTCTCATAATTAAAATAACGAATTTGACAAACAACACCACATGTTTTCAAATTTTACAAATAGAAACATGCTCAAACTTTTTTTTTTTGTAAATGCCACATTTTTTAAACTGGATTTCGGAAATACCAGATTCGATCAATTAAAATCCAATTTCTCTCCTCATTTTCTCACTTTTCTTCTCTCTCTTAGTTTTCTCTTTCTTCATATGTCTTACTCGTTCCAATCAATCTTCTTTAGCATTTCGTCCAATATCGAATCGATCTTGGAATGTTTGGCATGAGGATTGGATGTGTAAGAATGGCTAATCATGTTTTGGAAGTGGTTGAAGCCCATTGAATCTTTGTGGTGTTCAAATGGAAATAGAAGAAATCACTTTTGGTGCAAATTTGGTCATGCAATGCGCGTATTTTGTCAAAATGTGTGTCTCGTGCCTCAGGCCCAACCACGTGTCATTTAGGTTGATGTTGTTCGCGAAGAAAAGCTATAGTCTGGTGTGAGACGCGCGTTTCAAGGAGACACGAACATCTCAGCAAAACGCACGTCTCATAAGTGACACAGGCGTCTCGTCCCTTATAATTGTTAGATTTGTGCCCTAGTCTAATCATTGATGTACATTGTCATTCTATGAAAACACTTCATGGATTGATGCCACAAGTAGCTTTCATGCAGTGGTAATATTTGAGTCCTCTAACTGAAAATCACTATCGACTCATACATGATGAATCACATGTTTTAACTTAGTTAAACGTTATCCGTAATAGGGTAACAATAAAGGCTATGATTGGATATGTCACGAATCTTATAGAGGGGTGATGGTGAGAATGATTAATTTATTTCTCTTATGAAGAATGATATCTCTAAGCCACTTGATGAGTAGGATTGATGGAATGTATGCATGCTCGAGTGATTTGATAAAGGGGTTTATCAATGTCATTTTCTATATCAATCTACTTGGGATCAAGAAACACATTAAGCAATATAAGGTTGACATATGACCATGTCTTATGCTTAATCTAGATATCGTGAGACAAAAGGACTAAATATCAAACTGCGAAAGGTTAACTCATATCACCGACATCCTTTCAATTTTGGGTTGCCATAATGTATTACTAGATACCTTTTATAGATATTGGGCCTAAGTTTTGGGACAAGACCCATTGGCAATTTCGAGTGGGCCAATTGGGTCACACACTAGAACAAATTGAATTAGTTCACTAATATTCTCTCTTGTGGTAATTGAATTATTAAGATGATTAATTTAATTGATCATTAATAATTTAGAGTTTTATGATTTATGTCTTAAATATGATATAAGACATAATCCATTAATGTAATGAGCTTTTAATATAAACTATTTATTATTATGTTCTTGGGTATATTATTATATGTGACACAATTAGGCTCATGTATGTTAACAATAGAGTGATTTATTTGATGATAATGTATCATGTAATTAAAAGCTCAATAACATTAGTAAGTCCACTTAATAAATTCGGCACACACTCCTATTTTATAGGAGTCCTTATTCTTGTGTGACAAGTAAAGGGTTTCTATTACTTGGAGGACAAGTAAGAGGAGTTCTAGTACTTGTAGGACAAGTAAGAAGAAACCTAGTAAATTAAGACCAGGGTTTCACACATCTCTATATATATGTGTGCATATTCTTGGCCGAATTTTGAATGCTAGATTGAAGGCTTGGTCGAATTTGTGAGTGTCACTTAAAGAGAGAAAATTTGTTAGAAATAGAATAGTGATGGTCGGTGCTAGTACACCCAACCAATTCAAGGAGATTTGTTATGGATAACATTGGTTACGTTCGCGCAAAGACAATGTGAGGGAGAAGAGGTTCGATATTAATACTAAAATCCACACCAATATTGGTATTAAGCCGAACCATTGGAGCAATTCTTAAGGTAAAATTGTTAACTCTAATCGTGTATATTGATATGCATGGATCTTTGATGGAATTCTAGATTTAATTTTTTGTTATTTCTGCTGTCATGTATGCTTATGAATGTCATAAACTTAGTTATGAATTCCAACAGTGGTATCAGATCCACTTGCATTATTGACATAGACTATTCTTTTGTATGCGATATAATTGTGTTGATTTGTCTATTCAGCCTTGTTTTATAATTTGTGATATTGTTTCTGAATTAATGATACTTGTTAGGATTTAATTTAGCAAGATAAAATATTTATATGGTGAAGGCCGAATTTGATTGATGATTTACATAAGATGTTTGTTAGATGGTGAAGGCAATGAGTGTCCTTTTGATCAACCCTCAGTCTATATGTTTGTTAGATGCTCCACACTAGATTCTTGTTGTTTTTTTTTTATAATACAATGAATCCAAATGATTTTATTTTGGTATATTTTATGTATTTGATATTATAAATATTTTATCTTACTAAATGAGGTATTGGGCTTTTGTTAAGGTTTTTTTAATAATAAATTTGAATATAAATATGGGTAAAAGTTCTGTATTTTGAGGCTTATGCGATGTAATGCCCCATTTAATTCTATTGGGATTTTATTCATTAGTGCTTACGAATTTTGAGTTTGACAAATTGAAGAATTAATTTGGATGTTGGATGATGAATAATTTGGAGTGAATTAAGGTTCTTTATCCATGTCGGATTGTGTGGGAGTGAGAAAACGTTCTAAATTGATGTTTTTGGGCCGGAAAGGAAGGACACAGTTGTGTCCAAAGACACGGCCACGTGAAGCCGTCCTTGTCTGGGAATTACACGGGCAGAGACACAGTCGTGTCTCAGCCCGTGTCTTGCCAAAACGGTGACATTCCTTCCCAAAATGCAGCAATTTGTGTTCTTCCTCTTTAAAACACCCCCAACCAAGCCCCTTCGTCATTTTCTTCTCCAACTTGAGCTTAACACACCCAAATCTTCCCCTCTCCCTCTCTCTTTTCTCGTCCTTTGCTTCTTGCTTGAATTTGAGGTAAGATTCTTGCATTTGTTCTATTTTCTTTCTTCCTCCTTATGAAATTCATGTGGGTTTATTAAGGTTGTTCATAGATGGCGAGGTGTGTCTAGGGTTTTGGCTTTGAGCAAGAAAATGACGAAATGGGAGTTGATGAATGATGGATCATGTTAGATTAAGGTTGGGAATGCTTGGATTTAACATGGGTTTGGATTGTTTGTGCTTATATGTTATGTTTTGTGTTAGGCTATACTAGAGTCTGAATTTTTGAAGGATATAATTGTGAAATTTTTTTGAAGTATATACGTATATGTACATATATATATATGCACATATATACATATATATGTATGTATGTATATGTATATGCATGTGTATGTATATATATGTGTGTGTGTGTGTGTGTGTGTGTGTAAGTTTTTTCAACTTACTCTTCATCCTTTATTGCTTTTAGATTAAAAGTGAGAATTAGATTCAAAAAATTAAGTTATATCAACCATTAGATTTAAAAATAATATATGGTAAAGATAAAGAATAAGTGCAAGAAACTTATCCTTGGAGTAAGTAGAGCCTTCACCTTGGAGTAAGTGGACCTTCCCATATATGTATATTATATATTTATATGTGTAATATCCCGTCTGTTTCAGCTATGATTCTTATAACTTTTCAATCTAGTTCGATTTTATTATTGGAACGATTGAAGTTTTGATTGATGATCTTTAAGGCTTGTGCGAAATGAGCTGGACTTCCATTGACAGTTCGCCTCGTATGCCGGTCATGATCCGGAAACGAGTGGTGACAAAGGTGGTATCAGAGCGAACCGTTTATAAAAGCTCAGCTCATCTCGCACAAACTTCAAATATCATCAATCAAAACTTCAATTGTTTCAATAATCAAATCAAACTAGATTGAAAAACTACAAGAATCATAACTGAAACGAATGTGATATTACAATATGCATACATATATATACATATGTGTACATATATAGACATATGTGTGTGTATATATATATATGTATATGTATATAAATATGTGTGTGTGTGTGTATATATATATATATATAGTTCTGAATTTTGTGTACGTAGTAGTTATTTGCTTGCATGTTATCTGTATAAGATATGTATCCAATTATCCGTTAAAATATCTATTTGATCATTATTATGTTTGACACCATGTTGTTTGTTTTTTCTTTTGGGAACTGTTTTAAGACATTTTTTCAAATTAATATTTGTATATATTTGCGTATATATCAGTATTACATGAATATATACGTCCATGTAGTTTTTCTATGGTATTTTTTATAGTCAGAACTTGTGTGATTTTTGTCAAATTCAGTGTGTTTGTAATAAAAGTGTGAATTTCCCTCTTGTAACCAATTGAAAAGCTTTCGGTCCTCCACACTGTAGCACATGCTCTATCTACCGCGATCGCATTCATCTAACTGAGGACCACTGTTTTGGTTGGTCATAAGCTAAAGTAAAACAAATAAACAATTTTTTTCTGCAGTACATTATTAATTTCATGACAAGAAATAAAGACAAAGCAAAAATTATTTTTCAGGGAATTTTTTGCCGATTGCTATTTTTTTATTCATTACCACTTTATTTTATTCAAATTTTTTTATAATTTTAATTTGAAAATATACAATTAAATTTTACAAAAAAAAATTGAATCCAAATGTGTTAAATAAAAATGAATAGATGCATTAAAAATTTTGACATAAATAATTCAACATATCAAGAGAAAATTCGTGATTCATTAATTTTGATAATAAAAACCACTTGAAAAACAAAAAGAAAGAAAAATAACACTTGAAGATTCATTTCAAAACACATTCACTCATCAACACTTCAGATTCATGACTAGCAAATGCAACTAACGCCACAGAAAAGAAATTGAACTCCGTTCACGCAGCAATCAATCTTAACAACGAAAGTAGCAAACCAAGATGTTGGAAATTGGTCCGCCCATGACGTCACGTAATACCTCGTATATTTTTTCTGATAAATATTTTTAGATAATTATATTTAGAGTAATTATTTTGAATAATTATTGGTGGATAATTATTTTTAGATAATTATTTTAAATAAATTTGGGTAAAATTTTGAATTTTTTATTTTTTGTGATTGAAGAGTTAATTTTATGTTTTTGATGTTAATTGGGTGATTAATGAAGGTTAGGGTGATTTGGAAGTATTTTGGGTAAGTAAAAATGGAGGGAAATTGAAATTTAAATTTGGAAAACAAGGGCCAAATGACTTGTCGTCTACCGTTGATAGAAAAAACGACGTGTCGTGTGCCGCTGGAGACCCTGTCATTCGAGCGTGTTTCGTTGTCGTCCGTCTAAGGTCATGACAAAGGTGGTATCAAAGCCCTAGGTTGCATAAGTCTTGTGTATTTGCGTACTCTGATACCAAAGATGGTATCAGAGCGTTAGGTTCTGTATTGTTTGGGTTCGGTTGTGGAG